>SCDT01001229.1:19817-43500 GCA_004143765.1 Drosophila melanica
ATTGATTTTCAACGGGTACAGGGTATATTTGAAATAATGCCAAATTAAGTCTGCCTTATTGTGGTCTTGAATAAGACTTAAATTATTATTTTGATTGTTTCTTTAATTCCGTGTCTAATAATTCCGTATTAACTTTATCTCTAATTTGGAGTTCCATTTTTTGACTACGCTGGCATCCGGCTGTCAACGACTTTACTTACTTGAGATAAGAAATTTATTAACGCATAAGAAAGACAATAATTAAGAATACATTTCAATTGCAATTCTTAATTTTTATAAGTTAAGGGTGGCAATCATTGCGAGTAGTTGGGCGTCGGTGCCAGTGATTGGGATTTTTGTATTCCGCCAGGTTGCTTAAATCGAAACCCGCCGGCACAACGATACACGGTTTTTGGCCAGGTAACACTTTCTCTTTGGCCACTTTTGGCATGTCTTCAAAGGGCGACACATACGGTTCGTTTTCGGGAATACTCTGAAAACTAGCTGACGGAGCTCTGCTCGACTGTAAAAAACAATTATTATTTTATGTTTACCATTGACGTATCTTTGTGAATTTACTTTGGTTGGTCCCTTCGGCTGCTCGTCCAGCGAAAGATTTGCCAATTGTTTAGTCTTTTCGTCGTGGAAATAGTTATCTAAAGCGGCCGTAAATTCGCGATGAAGCGAACGTTTACGTGCCGGATAAGTTTGCTGACCTTCAATCCAAATTTCAGTGAAGGCGTACTTCTGCAATGCCTCCGTATATGGACTTGTGTCCAGTGGAGCCTTCTGCTCCGGCTTGGCTTCTGCTGAAGATGGTGCATTCATGTCGAAAACATCCGCACCTGGCATCTTGGAGCTGCCCGCTAACTTCGGTACCATGTAATGGCACTTTGTTAATAGCGAACGCACAGGCGTCAACTTTGGCGATTGATATTGAATTGGGTTTGTGACAGAAGCGCTAGCCGTGGAGCTACTGATTTCGTGGTACTCAGCCTCGTGACTGGGTTCCTGTTCGATTTGCAGAAACATATTATTATTTTATTTAAATTAGTTCATTTACAATTAAACTTACAATCTGACTATTATTGTCCAGCTCAAGGTCAGCTTGGTTTGCCGGGGTGACATCGCTTATGTTCGAGAGGGAGCCCAAGTCGGATGTTTCGCTATCCGTCTTTGCAAAGGAGTGAAATGAGTCGTTATCATCGTCAATTTCTGCATTAAAAGCATCTGCAGATTTATTAATTAAACTCATTTTGGGGTTTTTTTTTTGTGCACCACTTTAATATGTTGTTTGCAATGTAAGAACTTTTTGTCGGTAGAGATGAGAGAGATGATGAATATCGACGTCAGAAATCTTTTAAGCCAGGGCTGTCAACTTCTGATTACTAAAAGAACCAAAAATCACAAGAAAAAAACCAAAACTAGAAAACTGGTTAATTTAAAAACAACTTGTTTTGATTAATCTTAAATCTCCAATGCTAACGATAATTTAACATATTTAATTATAGAAAATACACTCAAAATCTACAAACAGTACATTTTAAAATTAACTTGTTTTTTGATTACTCTTAAATCTTGATTAGTATCGCAAAATTTGAAACATTTAATTATATTGTATAATAATATTATATTTTTATATATTAAAAATTTAAAATCGGCATCAAAAGCGGTCGTGATTGTGTTCATTACCATTTTTCTGATTGTTATATATATCAAATTTAATTCGTTACCAAATATATCAATTACTACACGGTTTTATAGTCACGATATATTCGACATTTGTAATTGGAGGAAAATAAATACAAAATTATTTCATTACAAAATTGATTGAAGTCAATTATTAATTTTCAAGTCAACTTTTTTGTACTAACTTTTTATTAAAATAATAGTATGCTGATCTTGTTGAAAAATTCTATGTTGCCAGCACTGTTTTTGACAGCTGATCCAAGCTGCAGTTGTGCATTGTCGATATCATGATATTTCTAATGATATTTTCGATAAATCAATTGGTGAATGTTGTTTTTGTTGTGTGTGGTTAATTTTTAAACGCCGGCAGCAGGTAAAGGTAAGTGTTTGAACAAAAGAATAATATGCAAATTATGTAGAGAACTTAAATACTGCGGCAGTTTGCACTCAATAGACTTATAAACAATAGACCCTGACAATGCGGACAAAAACCGCGCGCAGAACACGCACTTGACAGCGGCCATTGTGATTGTTGTTGGTTGTAATTGTTCACATAGATTTGCAAAAATGATGCGCAGGTCGCGCAGTCCGTTTGCCTGCATGTGTGGGTGGATATTTATTATCCTGTAATTGTTTGTGCCATTGTTCACACGCTACGTTTGAAAAATTACACGCTTTGTTAATTGTCCCGACCCAGGGATCAGAAGCGCACACGGACTCGGCCCACATGTGAGCCCATTTGCATAAACTGCTTGGTTGGATTCTTAGTTGGTTGGCTGCGCTCCAGTTTAAAACCTCGGCTTAGGACGCTGCTTAAGCAAGAGGAAGGAAGGGAGGGATAGAGATTATGAGCAGTTTCATTTTTATGGCTTGGCACCGGCGACACACGACGCTTTGTTGCATTCTTCTGGCTTCCAAATATGTACGTTTATTTGCAACGAAAGATGAAATCCTTTCCTTTGATTTGATACCTGTTGAATTTGCCATTTTCTTGCGCTCATTAATTAGTCTTTGTACTTCTGTCAAGCAGGGCTTCGCACTGCTTTCTTATATTTTATCTCTCTTTCTCTTGATAATTATTCTATGTGGGTGGGGTGGCAACATTTTGCCAAGCAGTGAAAATGACGCGCTTAAAACTTTTACTGCCAAATGGCGCGCAATTTGAATTGGCAGCCATTTTCAAGTGGCTGCTGCCACGCGTAAAACGTTTTCCATTCATTAGCACTTGTTTGTTGTTGTTGTGCTTCTCTTGCAGTGAAGCAATTAACTTTCGTTTAGGAAATGGTAATGGTTTCGCTGTTGTTCGGGTTGCTCCCCATTTTCTGTTTACACAACAAGAATTGGTTGTAAGACAAAGTGTATCTAATTTCATGGGGCAAACAAAGCAACAACAAATGTTGAGCCGTAAAATGCAACAGCCAAACGCATTAATTACGCACACGCCGGCAACCTGCGACATCTGCCGGTCGCAGTCGCAGCTATTTAATGAGGCATTCAATGCACTTACAACCTTGCGCCTGTCAACACAGCACCGTCTCCATCTAGAACGACATCTGTCACCCGTTCTGTGCGCTATAAAACCGCAGACCTCTGCTGCCGCTGCTGCTCTTGCTCCCTGGCGACTACAATTTTAAAATCGATTTGGTGGTAAATTGAAATTGTTGTTTGTTTTTTTTTCTTTCGGTATGTGTGTGTGTGTGTTTTTTTTGCTGGGCAGAGACTGCGTCTGCACACGCCTCCCTCGTCGCGACGTCGTCTTCACTTCAGACGTGGGTGGTGACGCATGTCATCGTAAACTTCATCATTGGCTACATTCTCTGCCACTATGAAAACCCAACAAACAAGAAGCAACTGTAGCTTACATAACAACTTTTCTATGTTGCTGTTCTGTGTTTCTTTTTGGCTGCTGCTGCTGCTGCTTCTGCTGCCGCCGTTGTTCGTTTCAGTCTCTGCCCATTTCATAAACATCTTTAACCATTATGAGTCTCCGGAGTATTCTCCCCGTGCAACTGTTGCCTTCGTAGGGCTGCAACCGAATTTCATGCCTTGTCGAGCTATTTAATTGCAAACAAATTATGTTCTGGCCAGTCGCAGTCGCTGATGCTGCTGCTGCAGCTAATGCTGATGCTGCAGCGTAGCTAATGGATGCAGCAGCACTGGCGTCATCTTCGGCGGCTGATGATGTTGTTGAAATTCTAGCGTTTATCTTGTAAATTGCTTGGGATTAATGTTAAGCGGAAGTTGTGATTTGAGTTACATCAACTGGCTGCTGCTAGATGCCGGGCCAATGATAAAAGGCCAACATGTTCATTTACCTACAGCAAAGTGTGTGGGCGTGAAGGCTTTGAAGTATCCTTAAGATCTTCCAATTAGCAAAAGGTATCTGGGCGACGTGCACGTCTGTCCTAAATACTTAAGAACGGCTAGTTATGTAAAAGGCGCCTCGAAAAACAAATTTCATGTTGCTTGCCTTAAGTTTCGAATTTTACGTTATAATAGATTCTACCCTACCATAATTGGTAAACTTAAGAGCTTTGGTTGTGAGTCTATGAAAAATAAGTTTCCCTGTCGAGAGCTTAAAACTTATAACTGATAAGTTCGTGTTCTGATTCTTCAGCGCGACCTGAATCTGTAGGCGTTAGAGCCGCAGAACGGCAGAGTTTTCAATTTCTTGATCAGAAGAACTACATTTAAAAGTCTGATTCTGATAATACTTTAGACCAAAGTTTAATTGTAGACTAATTTGATAGCTGATTTCTGAAAGATTAAATTCTTTCCTTAAAATAAAGGCTTGAAACATAGGCAAACATATTTATACCTGTAAAGCCGCGTCTGAGTAATATTTAATTTAAAGCTTAATAAATAAAATGTTGCTGACAGTTTACTGATGAACGCCTCTAAAGATCAACGAAAAAAATGTATTTGGAAAACCATATTTCCCATCCTCCCACAAATTTCAATGTGTGCTAAAGAATCGAAGCACACATCTAAAATTCTCAATATTGCTTGTAAAAATCAGATTAATCCATTACCAGTAATGCAAAACAAACACTTTGATATTTGTGTATATAAAGACAGAAATTTTTATTGTTCAAACTTAAAGGCCTTATAATTTAAAACCTGGCGCTAGTTTTAGTTACTTATATTTATAAACATAAAAATATATAATTTCAAAAAAAAAAATTTAAAAAAAAATCTTAAAGGTAGCTTATTTAATAATCAGGCAGAAGTTGGCTTACATTTGTACAGTAAAATAATATCAAAGGCTTTGTAAAATAACTGTTGCATCTAACTGCCGCCGCCCAATATGGCTGATATACTGAAACCCTTTCGCTTGGCGGGTGCCTCGGGCGGCTGTTGCTGCTGCAGCGTGGAGTGTGTTGTTTCTGTTGTTGTCGTTGTTGTTGTTGTTGCTGACTCGCTGCCAACATCGAGCTCCGCTTCATCCGTGGTCGAATCGCTGTCTGTTTGCTGAGCGGAAATGTTGTGTGGCAGGGCGAGCGCCGGAAGTGCTGGGAGTGCGGCTTGCAAAATGGACGTTGGCGGATACAAATGCGGCGCCGGCGTCACTCCATTGTACTCGTGCTGCGGACGGCCAAAGTATGTGCAGGCCAGATCCACCAGCGAGGGTCGCAGCAGCGTCTGCATGTTCTGCTGAAAATGTTGCATGAAGGTGGCGGCGCCGGGGGGCGAGCCAATTGAGTTGGCGCCAGGGACAGGCATAGCCAGAGGACCGTGCCCAGGCTCAGCGCCATCCAGGGATGACGATAACGAACAGGCGGAACCATTTGATCTCAGGCGCTTAATTTGCGGCCCATCTTGTTCGCTGTTGTTCGATGTTGTTGCTGCTTCTGCTGCAGCGGCTGCTGCTGCTGCTGCTGTCGCTGTCGTCGTGGATTTGCCTGGCGACATGTCAAGCGAGCCAGAGGACTGCAAATGCGTCTGGGGCCGATCTTGATCATTATCGGTTGGCGATGAAGACATTTTGCGTTTGCAGCGCGATTGTCCCGTTTCGCGGAAGCCCTTGGCAAACGGATTGTTGTCGATCTTTAGCTTCGTGATGCGATCGTTCTGTGAAAACAAAAAGGATACACAGAGTCACATAGTTGTAAATTGCATGAAATATGACGCAGGCGCATCAACTTCAACATCAGCGGCCAGTAGCTGGCGTTAAATAACCGGACGGACGACCACTTGACACTCGAGCGCCGGAGTCGTTGTCTGTCCTCTCTGTCATGACTTGACAACTTTGTGACGATGATCTGGTGGAAGTGATCACGCTAATTAGAGGCAGACTGACGACTGACGACTGGCGACGCTCTCAATGGGCCCAGACATAGACAAAAACACAGCGAGCGGGCCAAGGATGTGGCTATCCAACTTCCTAAAACAACAACCGAGTGACTTTTGCCCGATTGTGGCATTTTTGTAGACAAAGGGCGTTGCATGCTAATTTGAGACCTTTGCTCTGGCTGGCTGCCCACGGCGTGAGCGATCGTTGCCGAAATTAACCAATTAGCTGGCCCTGCTCAATGAATTGGCAAAATCTGTGATCTCTTACCTGGTACGCTGTCACCGCCACAAACTCCGTCTCGCCAAACACAAATGCCTGCTGCGGCGCCCAGGGTATCTGCGCCAGATCAGCGGTCCGTATGACATGCAAACGGGGCTGATACTTGTGCATGCTGGCCAACACAATCTGCGAATAAATGAGATCGCATTGTCAACCAACTGATGCAGTAGTATTGCTGCACTTCGCTGCACTTACATGGCCGCTGTTGTCCAGCGTGTTGTTCGTCAGCTTCACCTTGTTGAAGAGTATGGGCTGGGCCTGCCAGTGGGCGCCCGTTGCCGGACTGTCCGGATGGAGATACATGCGCTGCGGACTCTGCGGCTCGGCACCGCCAGCTGGCACCCATTGGGAGCCGGAGAATTTATAGCGGCAGTCGCCAATCGGCACCATTTCCAGCAGGACACAATAGTTTGTCTCATCCTCCAGGCCAGAAACACTCAGGCGCATCGAGGGAAACATGCGTCTGCAAAGAAAGAAATACAACAAATGGATCTAGTTCAAATAAAGTCAACAAATATAAAAAAAAAATGAATATGAAATCGTTAAAACGTGGGCGTTACAAATATTTAATTGTGAGTTTGCTCGTGGGCCATGTAATTAGCCTAGGCAAACGAGTATAAAAAGGAACAGAACCGAAATGAAAGAAAAACAAATAAAGGCAAGGCCTGTGCGTTTGCGCTGTGCTAACAAGGATCGCAGATCGCCGATCACAACGGAGAAAGGAGAACGGAGAACGCAGACCGAGAGCCTGCCGCAGAGGCGCAGCAGGTGGCCAGCGCGCTTGGCGCCAGCCTTAAAATGTTTGCGCTCCTCCGAATGCGTCTCTCTGCTTGTTTAGAGTCTGTTATATTTTTCTGTTTTTCTGTTTTTTTTTTTTGGTTTTTGTTTTATTTTGGCAATGATTTTTGTATTTTAAGTGCCTTTTATTTTTGTTTTTGGCTGTGCTCTGCCCGATGATTAATTAATTTAACTCGACTGCGTTGCGTTTGCCTACATTTAATTTGATTCCTTTTCTGGTTTTCTGAATTTCATTAGACCGCAGCCAAATATTTCGACATTCGTGCGGTTTAGAATTTCATTTTCAATTTGCCTTCTTGAGTTTTGTTGTTTGAACGTTCTTTCAAAAAAAAAAAACCTGAATTTTTGACAAACGATTTGTTAAGATATTGATCTTTGGCGCGTCTGCGCATAATTAACAAATGCGCAGATCGGTGCACGGATTGTGGGAGAAGAGCCAAAAAAAAAAAACCATCTCAAGCATTTCACGGTATTTGTAGTGGCATCCAAACAGGTGCAGTTTCAGTGGATCAGGGTGTGAGTGAGTGTTTCTTATAAAGTATATTTTTTTCACTTAAATAAAATACAAACTAAAAAACTATGCGAAACAGTTTGAGAACACTTTTTGAGATTAGTATTTTAAGCTTAGCTGAAGAATGTTGGATTAATTTATGCAACATTTAACCAAGGTTATGAAATACGAAATTATCAGGCAAAACGATATTAAGAATTTACCCCTAAAATTGGTTGTCAATGCTAAAACAGAATACATAATAACAGTTACCTCTTCTGTCTTTTAGATGCATATGCGAAGTACTTCATTGTACCCACAATTTGTAATGGCTACAGGATATAGAAACTAATATTATACTTCTGATATCGTATATGACAGTAATATTATTATCTCAGATAGATCTGACATTATTATATAATCAAATATCAAATATAGAAATATAAATCATAAATATTATATTGAAACTGAACGACAACGATGCGGGTTTGAACCTCAGGCTAGTGTCTAAATGTATAGTTTGTCTCAACCAAAGGCCACAGTTAAGTTTAGAGTTAATAAACCATTAATATTACTTTGAATAATAATAATATAGAAATAACTGCATTTACATTGATTACATAGAAGTTAATCACATTCCATTACCAGCATAAATTCACACTGTGACAATTTTGGTTCAAGGATACAACTCTTTTATCTCTTTCTCACTGGTAGTCCTCAAAGTCTATCGCTGATTCACCAATATTACGCTGTGGCCCAGATTATATTTCGATTTCATTAATGTAGTTTCCTTGTGTTGGGTTCCTCTCGGCGATTGTCATTGACTTGATCATAGCTTAGCTTTGTTCTCAACGCAACCGCACTAAAAGCTTCGTGACAGAGTCATTTCATTTTCAAAAACTCATGCATTATATGAGATACGCTTAGTTCTAGCTATCTTTTATGGCTGTCCGGGCATTTGCCACCCATGCGATCCCGAGCCGATGCAATCTTTAAGTCGTCGACTTGGGCAGTGGGGACAAGCAACTAATTAGTTTTTATGAGCGCCACTTGGCGTTGCGGAGCATTCGACGACACAGCACACGGTGGCAGTGTGGAACTGTGGCGCCTAATCATTAAAAATTCAAATCGATTGCACGCACAAGGTCTAAAAAGAGTCGCCATCATTGTCTGGCTGCAGTTCACATAAAACATTTTTGATGAGCATAAAAACTATTTAATACGCAGACTTTATGAATAATTCATGGCATATACATCTGTGAATATATGTGCGTGCGTGTGTGTGTCTGTGTGTGTGTGTGTGTGTGTGTGTGTGTGTATGTGTGTGTGTAGAACAGAGAAAGGGTTTGCTGTCTACCAAACTGTTTTCGGCAATGTGACAGTCCCAAAACTTTATGTTAATGCCCGCAAAGTCTGTCAGAATGCTTCCCTCTGTTTTGTTGTTGTTGTTGTATCTGATGTTATCGGCACATGTGCATCTCGCCGGCCAAAGTGTGAAATTGCTCGTATCTGTCGACGTTCTCGACAGGCTGTGGTCATTGTCAACGCGCAACGTGCAGATACAGATACGAAATCGAAATCGAATACGAATACGAAAACGAATGCGTGTGTATCTCATTCTGTCTGCAGACAGGCGCCACAATAAAAACGCTGAGCGCAACAAAGATGACGACAAACTATCCTTGAGGCTAAGATTTATGCCACAGCAGCAGCGGCAGCGGCAGCAGCAGCAGCAGGTCAAGCGAAGACGCGTCTCTCTTAAAAACGCCGACCCAAAGGACGTCCCACGGCGTTCTGTGTCCATACTAGGCCTACAATAAATTACGATGACGCCACTTTACGCACATTTGAGCAAGTGCCGGACACTTTTAGGTAGTTAACTACTCGCTGAGCGCACAGCTCACGTAACTGCCAAAGATACAAGATACAATATCTTTGGGCGATTGCGCTAGCGCTTTGATATTTCGTGTTCATTTTGATCGCAGCGCACGCAAAGTGCCAGTGAACTTGTTCGCTTTACGCCTCGCCCGAGATATATGCTCGATCCGGGCATGTCGGCCCTTGATTGCACTTGAATCGCTATATACCTGTCCACAAATTTCACATCCTGCATCCTTCCGCCGCTTTGTTTGCCTGTGAAAATTGTTGTCGCGACGTCGCTGTAAACAATTTCGCAGGCGCCTGCATCTAATGAGCATTTAACAGCGCCGCCGTCGACGCCGAAGATGACGAGGACGACGACGAGGACGAGAACGAGGCTGGTCAGTGAAGCTGAGGCTAAGTGTCGAACTAAGAGCCGATGCCGTCGCTGGCGGCGCTTTAAGTGCCAACGCCATTGGCATGTTGTTGTTATTTTTCTTTGCCCAGCATTTTCGGGTATTGTTTTTCACGTTTGTGCTAATGCATCGCCCGTTGTCAGGTCCCAGCACCCGATCCCTGTTTAATTACATTCGAAAAGTTTTTTTGGGCGCGACATCAAGGGGATAGCGCATACATATATATATATATATATTTATATTCAACAATACTTAAAAACACTTTATTGAAGTTAAAGCACATTTTCGAGTGAAATGTATAAATTTTGGGATCTTACCTGCCGCTTTTAGTGATAATCATTTCCGTGCCAATCTGATGAAATTGCTTCCAGAGCTCATCGTTCTGCAGAGTCATCTCCACGCCGGGTAATGAGACACGTGGTGGCATTATCACGTGACGCGGCATCGGAATTGGCAGCATTGGTGGAAATGGATCTGCATTGAGAGTGATTATCAAAGAAATTGAGGCGAGTTGAATTTTTAATATTATTCCTACATTTAAATGGTGCAAAATTTTATAAATATATGATTTGGAATAAAAAACATATTTTATTTTAAGAAATACTTCAAAAAACATTCTGAAGTTTACAAGGATTAAGACAGTTACAAGAAATATGTATAAGAAATTTATTAAATTTTTGGTCATGAAATTATCAGGGCTATATATGGGTCCAATATATGAACTATTTAGTCCCTAATGTATCCAAATCAAGTAAAAGTATAATCAAAGTTCGACCAAGGTAGGCTGTTCTGAATTTGAGAACCATGTATTTTTTTAAGAATGTTTTTTATGTACATATATAAAATTTAAATAGGAATTGAAACAGTCAAGTCTTTTGTTTGATATATATTTCAGAGATTTATGTTCAGCCATGTGCTACGCTTTTCTAAATGAAAAATGCTGATCAGGATCACACACTCGTTTTCAAAGCTAAGTTATGAAAACTCAACCGAATGATCGGAAAATTCTGCTATTATTTTGTGTATCATCGGAGATTCGGGTTAGTTTTTGGGATATTGTCTATTCTATTTTGGAATTTTATGGGATTGAGATTGCAATAATTAATATTTAATTCCATCACAAAAAATACGATATTGTCCTTTGAAATATATCATAGTGAATGTTGCGATTCGAACGTATTTATTATGTAAGCTATTAAATGAAGTGATTAAAAGCCATAGATTTTGCTTGTAGGCTAAGTAAATGGATCAAAAGTCCACTTTAGAGGATGCAAATAGTTATTTAAGTGATTCACCTGCTGGGTTATGAGATGCAGAAACAGCATTTTGTTAACAGTTACCACCCCAGGTCGCCTGCTGCGATCTCTCGCATTGGTCTTATGCAAAATCGACAAACGCTTTCTCACATTACTCAGCTTTATGGGACGACGGTCATAAAAATGCTAATATCACCAATGCCCGCTGATCTCCGGTTACGGAAACAACAAAGCGCCAATTGCGGCAAAGCCAAAAGTAGCGGTCATTAATGCTAATGATCCTTAACAGCTTTTGTATCGATGGGTGCCGCCGGCATTCAGAAAATGGCGAATTCGCGGCGTGTGAATTAACAATGATGGAGGAAGCGGACGTTGGTGAGGGGGATGTGTGGCATTACTTACCCGGTATGCGTTGCATTATCTGCTGGCGGTAGATCTCGTGCGCGATATGCTGCTGCATTCGCAGATCGACGAGCTCATTCATGGTGATCATGGTTGATATGCAAATATGTTTCACGTGTTAAAAGATTGTTTAGGTTTTGGCACAATTCAATCACAGCAAGAAAAAACACACATAAACGAAAGTTGACAGCATGAGTTCTCACTTATTTTGCGCTGGCTACGAGTCGAATTTGATTAGCGTCAATTATGCAAATGACAGCTACCAAAGTGGCGTAGTTATGGCAAATGTCTCATAGGCGTGTGGGTGTTAATTTGATTATAAAAATAACTAGTTGGGATTTGGATTTGCGACCGTGCGTTTTAGTTTGTGTTTGTTTTCTTTTTTCGACAGAGATTTACCGACGCTCGCGTCTTGTGCTCACCAAGTTTGCATTTCAACTGAGCAAGTTCCACAAAATGTCGCTGCCGTCGTCTCTGCGAAAACGAGCTTGACGAGTTCGAGCCATTGATCGACATTACCTGCGATCAGTTGTGAGCGGCTCTTCAGTTATTCCGATCTCTTGCCGCTTGCAGGTTGTCCTAAACTGCACTGTGATTGGCTGTAAAACCACAGCGCACGTGCAGACTGACCGAGAGAGCAGCTAGCTAGCTAGCCGTCTCTATCTGACACCGAGAACTGGCTCTCTTTGTTGGCGCCTCCATTTTGAATTTGACACCAGCTGCACATGCTCTTTTAACGCGGTGTTGGCTCCGCCTTCAACCGATCTCTCTCTCGCTCACTCTCTCCCATTCTAATTGAGTTTAATTTTGAAGTGCGAAGTTGCACAGTCAGCAATCGCTCCAGCTGAAACGGACAACCACATGCTCCGCAGTTCTCTGTGTGTGTGTGTGTACATGTGTGTGTGTGTGTGTGTGTGTATTGTGCTAGTGTTGCCTTTTAATTATACACCATGATCGAAATTGTTTTTTAGTTTTTTCCTTCTTTTATTTTCATTTGGCATCTTTTTTTTATACTTATTTATGCTTTGCCCATTTGTAGCCTCTGCCATCATGGTGGTCCTCTTGTCTTCTCCAGAGTTGTTGCTGTTGTGGCTGCCGTTTTGCTGTTCATTTATTTGATTTTGGTTTTGACGCTGCGTCATTCGGCGGCATTGATATGGCGGCATACACATGTACCCCAAGCACCGATATGGACTCAAACCCAAACTCGAACACGGTATCGAACTGAGCACTGTCGATGCAGCTGGCTGATTATAGTTGTTGTCTTCTTCTTCTTCTTCATCATCTGTTTTTATCTTCTCGTTCTGACCTTTTCGAGCTTGACAAAACATTTGTTAAACTACGGAAACGCATGTCGTCTACAAATTTGCTGGCCATTCGATTGCATTGCATTGCTGAAGGCGGCAAGCGGGAAGCAGATGAATTTACAGAGCAGCTGATGATAGTCTCTAGTCGTGGGGGAAGCTGCAATGGCTTCAGAGCATCCTTAACTAGAGTGTGCTTTGAGCAGAAATTGTTACTTATAAAAACTATTTTTAGTACATTTTTAATTTCTTAAATTTAATTTCTTAAATTTAAATGCATTTATTTGGCGAATAAAGAAATAAACAGCTTAAAAATATTATTAAATTGTTGTTGTCGGGTAGCCGGACATTAAATACCCTTGAAGGATAAATATTGCGATGGCAAAAAGTTTTTAATTTCAGATTACAAGAAAACAAACGTCTAAATAATGTATAATTAATGCGATTGGATATATCTCATGTAATGTTTAAAATATTTCATAATAAAATTATAAATTCTCTACAAGGGTAAAATAAATGCGAGAATGAATAAGATATAATTTTTGTTATCATATTCTTTATTGTTGTCTGTTTGTTGCTGTTTACGATATTGAAAGATATGAATGTTTTTTATAACCTGCACAACATCCAGAGTTAAGATATGTTAAGAAAATATATCAAGTAAACTTATTATATACAATTGTATAAATATTTGTTGTTAAAATCTAAATGCTTGCCTAAGTTCAAATCTGTTATACCCTCTGTGGCAAGCCAATTAAATTATGTATTTTATCAGATTGCACTCTGACATCTTGTTAAGTATACGCACCGTGCTATTGTTATTAGAAAACTTTCGCTTTCGATACATATCTTGTATCTATATCTTTGCATACTAACTGCACAGTAAATATTGCAACTCCAATCTCTGAGCAAACAGAACCACTTCCGTTAGGTAGGCTCAAGTAATTAAACATTGCCAGCGTTGGCTGTTATCAGACTGTATTGCATTACTGCGAAATTCTTGAGTTTGCTTGATAAATAGTTTTGCGAGCTAATTTACACAGCACTTTGCTGGCTGACACATCTATTGTTTTGTATGTTTTATGTTGTGGCAGCCAGCGGCGATAAGCGATAGAAATTAATTTACTATTAGCAGTTGCCGGTTGGCATTGGCTTTTTGCCCAAATTACGTGCGCCGTCTGCACCGGGCACGGCGTACCCTGTACGGTGTTGTGCCCATATGTGTGTGTGTGTCGACATTAATTTATGCCTCGCGTTTTCACATTTGGTCGCGCACGCTTCCGGTTCCTCTTCCCACATGCAATGGCAAACAATTAGCCAAAGGTTCGGGTCGATTTGTCTGACTGCCTGCCCAGGTCGCAGTCTAAGTTCGGATCGCTCGTGAGGCGACCATGCCAATAGCTGTGCAATTTGTCAGCACCAAGCTAATTGGTGTTGCTCAAAATGATCTGCCTGCTGTTTGACTAATGCTCTTCGGTGTACTTCCGTTTGTTTCGGGGGAGGTATCGCCGGCCCAACAGGTAGCCGTTTTCCATCATTGCCGCATTCCATACAGTTGACTCAGCCCGGAGCAATTTTCACCGTAGTCCTACATACCGAATTTATCTTGAAGATATAACTTTGAAAGGATAAGGAGTTCATATTCCTTTACCTTAAATAATACAAATATTGAAGGTATCAGAACTTATATAGCCAATAATCGAAAATGTATAAACTATATATTAAAATATAAATATTGTTGATGCTGCTTAATTGTGTTTTAAAAAAAGTTCTATAAAAATAAGAGCTAAAGAATAAAATTATATTCAGCGATTTTAGAAGAACCAAAAATATTAACAATTTTTAAACTTGTATTTTCAAATACAAATAAATAATGGTAGTTTGGTAGTCTCCAAGCGCGACATAATAGACTATTAATGCTTGAAAAATTTTAAATATATTAACCCTTTCTTGCCCCTATTTTCAATGAGTACAGGGTATTCAAAAACATCAAGCTAAATATGTATTTCAACTTCAAACATAGTCACAAATATAGTAATTTATATTACTAGACTAGACAACATTGCGCAGTTATAAAAAAAAAAAAATGTTTTTTTTTCTCAACTCTTAACTTGTCTCGCGTGAGTTTGCACTTTGCAGCCTTCAATTTGGATCCCCCTTTTGTAAAAATACGGTCTTGCGAAATTAACCATAAAACTGCGATAAGCACGAGCCTTTTTCTCACACGGCTATTCAAATTAAAATTAGCATAAGACCATACGAGGCAAATGTAAATTTCCATGGAAAATACGGCAAATGCTGAGCATCCACCATTCCAGACGGTATTTTTCCCATTTTATTGTTTATCATTAAAGGGCTTAAGTGAACAGCTGCGAATTTTATTGATTTAAACTTTTAGCTACTTGTACATTAAATCGTTGTTGTGGTTGAAGAAGCCCCTAGCGCCTCCATAGACGACTATCAACCGCTGGCACTTGACGTTTCTTCATTGTTACAGCAGCAACAACATGATGAGGACGCTCCGATGTTGGCTCGAACTAGCACGCCGATCATTTGTTGACGCTCGACTGTCTGGCTAGCATGTAAATCTACTTTTGTATGCAAATTAAGCGACTCAATCAACAATGCAACGGCAACAACAACAATATCAACAAAAGTTACAATTAAATGTGGATGTGATTGGTCGAATGATACCCTATTGTATTATTGTGATATTTTAAAGTATTATTTTATGTACATTACTTTATGTACATTGTCAAAAGTGAAAATTTTATTAGTTGACAAGGTTCGTACAATATTTGCATAGTTGAAAAATTCCTAATTTGACGTTACGCATTGAAATTGGTGAAAAAGGGGTATAATAGTTATGTGCAAATTTATGTAACAGGCAGTCGGATGCATTTTCGAGCCCATAAACTATATATGTTCTTGATCAGCATCACTAGCCGAGATTGATTAAGCCAGGTCCATCTCTCCCTACGTCCGTTTATTTGATAGTTTGATAATATTACCAAATTTAAATCAATTTATTTAAAATGAATATTTTTATTTCTGAATTTTAGTAGATTTTAGAACGAAATGTTTTTTTTTTTTTTTATTATAAAACATGCTTAAAACGTTTTAAAATAAAACAGTACAAATTCCATACCACTTATATTTGGACTAAAAAGGTGATTTTCATTGAGTATATGCCTTACTTTAATGTTACAAAGATGATTTGAAGCTGATTAAAGTTGATTCTGCCTTGTGCGTGGCTCTTAGCGTTAGGTAAAACAATAAAAATAGAAATCAAAGTGATCAGAATATATTTATATATATACATATATATATATTATTATTTATAAGGCGCTGGTTTTAGGATTATAATTTTAAGCTAGCTTTATAAATAGACCAAACTTTAACCCGTTAAAATTGTATCAGTTTAAGTTTTGAATACCTTCTATTTCCAAGAATGCCACCATTTTAAATACGCTTTTTCATACATTGTTTACAGGGTATGGGCAGTAAAAAAAAAGCAAAATTTCAACTGCCTGTTGAGATCGGGGACA
Source organism: Drosophila melanica (assembly GCA_004143765.1). NCBI lineage: Eukaryota > Metazoa > Arthropoda > Insecta > Diptera > Drosophilidae > Drosophila > Drosophila melanica. Next base: position 36,133 of record SCDT01001229.1, read on the forward strand.
GTTAAAAATGAAAATCAGCGACCAGGGCATCATAATCATGTGGGTCCGTGCGGATGGGCGACTACAATGGCCCACAGCAGCCCACTTAGCGGCTTCCAATGGTTCACGTAGGCCCGCAGTGAGACCCCACAATATACTATATAATATATATTTATGTACATATGTGTGTATACATAATTGAGAGGTGTTTAATCGTGTGTTTCGCTTTTTGTTTTTCTGCACATTCACGAACTGTGGCGAGACAAGATTTACCTTTCCTTAGCCATTGCCTCTGCTCCACTGTCGATCGCTGTTTGCTCTCAAATTATCATAAGCAAATACGGCCCAAACCGAACCCAAGACTGAGACTGGCCGACTGTTTCGACTTTACGCGCTTGAGACTTCAACTTAAGTGCTAAAGTTGCTGGCGACGCGACGCGCTGAGAGCGCTGAGCGCTTCTGTTGTGTAGACACTTGAGTTATTACAATATTATACATATATTCAAAATTCAAGTGCTACTGGAGAGTAGTTTTTTTTTTTTTTTTTGTTTTTTTCGCTGGCATTCTTCAACATCATTCACAGTCTCTGGGAGTCAAAGAATCTGCATATATATAAACCCATACACGCAGAGAAAAACGAGGCTTCAAAGCCAAATACAAGCAAAATTATATTTAAAGCGTTTCGAGATCATTTAAACTTTTTGATTATACTTACAATAAGAACTTAGATACTACTTTTTTTTTAGTTAAGTATAAGATACTTAAATTGCATAATTTCGTATTCCCAAAATATTACTTTTTTAATTGAATACATTTTATATATCAAAATTTGGTAATTCTATAAAAACATTTTTGAATTTCTTATTTTGTTTTTAGTTAAGAAATTTCCATCCTAACCACATTTGGTTAAGGACTCTACATGTTTCACTTTTTTTTCCAAGTGTATGTAGCAACATATGTATTTATATTTTTTCGACAATAATATTTGTTTGTTTACCTTCGATGCTCATTGAGCTGGCACTTGGCTGGTGTGGTTGTTGAATGGATCGAAATGTGCGCGTTGATGGTATGCGTAATAATCAGATCATTGATTTAAACGTGGTCAACAACGTTGCCAAATCGGCCAGCTTAATATAGTTTGAGCATTTATTTTTAAATCAATTCATTAATATGCGATCTTCGGTTGAAAGTTCAATGGCCACGCGCCGTAAACGTTGACATCAAAGCCAAATTCGTGGATTGCCGACAAAGAGCACAAACAAAAGGCAGCTAAGCAACAAAAGCAGATCCAACTTCTGAATCTAAATCCATATCCGAAGCCGAAGCTGAAGACCAAGACCAAAACGTAGCCAATTCAATGACCAAGTCCAGTAGTCAAGAAATCATTTTGCCTGATAAAAACATCCATTATGCGTAACAATTTGACGGCTTCTTTGGCTACCTTATTTTCTACATTGTGTCGGCATTTTGGCTTTGATTGAGTAGCTGACCGGCTAGCCGCGGGGTAATTGTTGTCGCACAATCTTTCTTTCGCTCTCCCCAAGCTGCTGTCGCTTTCCCTATCTTCCTCTCTCCCTCTCTCTCGCTCTCTGTTTGGTCCAGGGTAGCGGGCATGAGTGCGCAATTACAATGCTCTCTGCGGTGCCAGATAAAATGAAAAACAACGCAGAGAACCTTCGAAAAAACATGTTTGACGTCAAATAGGAAATGCCTTAATCTCTTGCAATACAAAGTCAGTTCTCCATTCCTGTACCATCTCCCTGCTCCCCCACTCCCTACTGCCCCAACCCTCCACCATTATCTTGAATAGTGTTGGACATTTGCTTGGCTGTACGAGCTCTCGCATCATTAGCCTAGCCAGCACGTCTTCAACTCTTATTTGACTAGCTGTTCCGCATATCTCGTTTTTTATTTTTTTTTTTTTATTATTTCTTCTTCTTTATGTGTACTTATGGCACTAGTCACTAGTTGACACTTGTTGCCTCTGCCGCACTGGCTGATTGCTTTAATGGCGTCAAGACTTTCGCTTTTATGGTGCACTCACTTCCACGAACCGTATCTGTATGCATTAGCTGGAACCTGATTCTCAACGAACAAATTTGATTGTTGCATAATGTCTGTGTAAATATCTAAAAGGAATTTACAAGAAACGGCATCTTTATGTTTTGAGGAAAATCGAAAAAGATTTTAGTTAAAAATAGGTTTTTGTGATTAATTAAAAGCTGACAATACAAAATATATACATATTCTAAATACTAAAATTAGTGAAATACAATTTTGATTTTTTTTAACAGCGTTTTTAAATATTAGTTTGGATAATAGATTGGAAGCAAAGCTCTTAAATGTTCAAGTTAAACACTTTTAATGTTATTAAGTGTATATGCGTCATAACAATGGAAATATAAAAAAAAAGTTTTTGACATAAGAAAATTGTTAAGAAATTGGCATCTTTATTCAAGTACAACATTTTTGGGCTTTCCTTTTTATTTGAAAAATTTTACATTTTTCATATATAGTCCGGCATCTGTTTATGCTCAGTTGAACCAAATCTTTATTGTTATTATTGTTCAAGAATCTGGCGCGTTACTCATCAACAGTAAAAAAAAGCCTAGAAGCTAACGATACCAACTATTCTAAACCCAAAAGTATACAAAAACCGACGCTTACAAATAACAAGCAGTTTTCTTAGAAAACTGATCGACCGTAGAATACCCAGTAAACGTAATTATGATTTCTTCAACTTCAACTTCTACTTTGGCATAAAATTGCGAAGCGTTTAAGGCAATAAGAAGCTTGATATTGTGATCATTTGAAAATAATTTTGTTTGCTATTGCGTCCATATACTCCCAGTGTGTTAAATGTCTGTAGGGTATGACAAATATGGCGTAAAGTCAACAAGTACACGGCCATTGCTCAAAGCGAGAACAATTTATGCCACCACTGCAATGGGTCTTTGTCTAACGCGATAGTCTCAAATTCAGGCGTCAAAAGCTTAAATATTTACAATTGGCTCAAAAAACACACACACACACACACACACACACACGAACAAACACAGTTCAGAAAGAAGCCAAATGAGATAGAGCGAAAGCGAAAAGCATGAAAATATTTGTTAAAAAGCAAATAAATTGCAGTAGATAAAGATCTAATTTTGATTAAAATTTAAGCTTTTTCACAACCTTAGCAGCTACCGGGTAAGAGCATAAAAAAGAAAAATGGGAGAGAGGCGAGCAACTGAACGGAGTCAAAGAAGAAGAAGAAGTGATACGATGTCGCATTGGGAATTTATGTTTGGCTTTTTCGTTGACAACGCACACAAAGACAAGAGACAACGGTTGAAACATTTAATAAATTAACCTCTGGGAGACACTGTTCCTTATCGCTGTCTGTGGCTCCGGAGTCCGGAGACTGGAGTCGCACAGCATGTTGTTGTTTTTGTTTTTTTTTTTTTTTATAATTTTCATAGGCTTTTAGTTGCTATATATGGCAAACAATACGGTACTTTTAACACCAGAAACAGGGTCGCCAACAAAGGCCAAGACAGCACAGAAGCGACAGACGCATAGCTGCTGTTCGAGCAGCAGCTGGCCCTTAGTTACAGATACTCGTTTACTAGCCAGAGATATAATTTCAGCTACAGCTACAGCTACGGATACAGATACAGATACAGATACAGATACCGAAACCGATATCAATACCGATACCGATACCGAGACAGACACAGCTAAAGAGCTGGGCACATGGAGGAAACCCATTTGCATATGAATGTGGCAATGATTACAAATTTCGCTCGTAAAAATGTTTAGTTTGTTTTAGTTTTTTTTTCTGCGGTTGTGTTTTTGTTTTACCTTTTTTCAGAGGCATAATTAACTATGGATCGATCTCGTATGCGTTGCGGTTGCGGCAATTTACAGGCATGTTGTTGTAACTGATTGTGAGATACAATCTTGTATCGCATTTTATAGATACTCCCCCTTCCCTGTACGCATGCGTAGTGCCTGCTGCCTGTTGCCTATTGCCTATTGCCGCTAAATGAGCAGTCGAACAATGTCAATGGACTTTGGTGGGAAAGTGTTGAGCCGTTTGCATTATGCAGATTGTGCTTTTTATTGAATGAACTGAAGCTGAAACCAGACCTTTCACAGCCAATTAAAAGCGGCTAACAAGATCGATGCTGTCGCCAGATAAGCAACAAGCTAACTGCATAGTTAATAGATTAGCCATGCTCGATTCCCACCTTACCTGCGGACAACGCCCACTGAAAGACCAGCTCAGGATCACAGATACAGCCACAGCCGACAACGACAATAAGATACACACACGCACGGCAGTTGTGTCTGGGTGTGTGCGATCTACAGCAATGATCCTACAGCCTCCCGTCGCAGTCTCGTTCCTCGTTTTGTGTTTATTATGGCGCGTTTCGTTAATTTCTTGGCGCCATCATCATCGTCTCCGACTCCGAGTCCGTCCCAGGCTGCTCTCTCCTTTGCTGCGTCATAAAATTAAAACTCTTCACTCCATCATTTTTCGTGTGCGAGTGCAACATTTGACAGGTAAACGTCTGGGAAAAAAAAATAACTTACCGACTGACCGCCCGGTTATCGCAGCCGCGCCTTCCTGCCCGAATCTTTGCATACGCAGGCTACAGAACTCTGAATGCCCTCTGCGTACTGCAAAACATGAATGTAAATTGATATTCAATTATTTTATGATCACAAATTCCAAGATTCGCACCATAGGTTCGAGCCGCAAATCAAGCCAAAAAAGAACTTTGTGTTTTTGGGCTTGCAGCTCCGATTAAAGTAGAATTTATAAACAGAAATGTTCAAATATTTGTTTCGTTTCAAAATATTTATATGCGTAATTTTCTAAAAGTTGTCCATGTATTAAAGGGTATAACGAAATCGGTGTTCCAAAAAAGTAAGTTATGTTTCATAATAAATTAAAAAGTATTCTTCTCAGCCTTTTATGTGTTGCTGTTGATGCGCAGTTAGCCATATTTTTGACAGATTTATTAGGCAATATTAATATTTTATATGCGTAGAAGAATGTGGCAGTGGAGCTGCCATTATCACCTGCACGCTTGAAGGTGGAAGGAACACTGTTGCCGTGCCTGCTGTAGGTCAGAAACAGACGCCCAATGGCACTAAGCCAATATTTGTATAAGCAGCACAACTAAAGTGCAGTTCAGCATGTCAGAGAGCAGAATATACATATGTACATATATATATATATATATATATATATTTCCAGATCCCGCACAGAATTCTTCTTTCGCTTTTCCCTCAGTCCAAGCTTATTTGCCTTTGTCTGCTGACTGTTGAGCGGTGGGTCGAACGTGTGAAAATGCATTTGCATATTCAATCAGCGGCACAATAAATACGACTATACCGAATGCTACATTCGAATTCATATAGAGTCGTTAAACAACATTTACATACGAAAATAACAAATTTTTTTTAAATTTTTTTTTTTTTAACGAGCGGCCGCAGACGAATTGACTGGGAAGATTCGGATCGTTCGACAATTTTTAGCCCGTGACTTTTGCATTCAAATTGAAAGTGTCAACACTTAGTAGCGCTTCTGGAGACGTGCCGACCCATAAACTTGCTGCCCAAACAGACCAACTCAAAACAAGTTTGACAAAAAAAAAAATGAAAAAAGCTGGACAAAAAATATGAAAACTCATGCTCGCATGTGCGTTCTGTTAATAGACACGATGACTAGGCGGTAGGCAGAGGAAATATTTGCGTGGGCAGATGGAATATTTTTATTTCACTCTTTGGTCTATTTTTGAACCAAATTTGTACCAAAATTAACAGGTTGACCAATTTGGCCGGGCAAATAAAACAAAAAATGATTGTTGCTCGTCTTAAAATTTCCATAATGCGGCAACACAATAAACGATCCTAAGTGTCGCCTTATCTGCGCCGAGTATCTATGTGTATAGTTGAAATGTGGCGCCACACTTTGCCGCGCAGTTGACAATTCTTCGCTCTCCCCCCCCCACTCACTTTCGGTTTCCGCTCTCATTGCATTGCAGATAAGCGCCAATCGCGGCGAGCTGCCAGTTGCAGCTGCTGTGGAATGGGGCCCTCACCAACTCCAATCAGACCGCATGTCCCGTGCCGCGCTCTAATGCAAAACTATAAAAACAAATTATGAGCGATACGCTAAATCAACGAAATGCATTCAAGCGCTGCCCGCTCCCCGCAATCGACAACAAAATCTTTTTGGGAGGTACGTGGCACATTTGACTTAATGAAAATGTTGGCACTGCAAGTCAAGTGCTGCGAGGCGCAGCCAAGCGCATGCACAGACACTCGTACACACACACACACACACACACACTTACACACACACATATATATATACTCAACATTCCGACGCTTGCAGCACGCAAGTGAAAAATGTTGGCGCCAGGCGCCACTAAAAAATCTTATGAATGAAGTAGACACATTTTTTTGTTGCTGCTGTGTTTATCCCCCGCTCGCCCCCCTCCGGGCCCATCGCTTGGCTTGTTTGGTGTGTGGCTCAAGCGTTGACCGGAATCGCATTTGAAGTGCACACACACCACACGTCTCTTGGTGGCTTAGCCCGTCTTCTTCTGGCATTATAATTTTCTTAGAAAGTTCTGGCATTTATTAAGTTATTAAAATGAGATTAGGCGATACTTAAGAGAATTACACAAATTCTTTGCTAATTATTATATTTCTTTTCACGAAAACAAACCATTTCAATTTGAAATAGAGTATGATTCCTATTAAAAACATTATTTAAATAATTTAGCGGTTGTTTAAGTCTTTATTAAATAGTAAATTAAAATTTAAAAATATTTGCTTTACTTTTTCACGAAGTGTATAGAGTAAAGTGCAATGCTTTTCTGCAGTCCGTCTGTCCTTATGAACCCAAGGATTGCCACTAGATAATCGAAAATTCCTTAAATTCCAACGTTCTTAATTCTTATTCACAAAATTTTCAAATATAATTATATGTAGTTCCGTCTGTCCATCCGTTTGCCGTAGAGACCTGAAGCATGTAATATAAACTGACACCAGTTGTGACATATGGATAAGATTCCATATTTCAAACTTCCATAACTGAACCGATTTTCAAGTTCGAATGATTTCTCTTACAAATTAAATCTACATTTAAAATATGTGAATTTTTAGAAATACAATTTTGTAGATTTTTTTTCTTATCCTTATTCACTTTCGAAAAAAAAAAATGTTTGGAAAATCCAAAATTGCGAGTTTGCATTTTTTATCGATTTTACTTGGCACAAATAGTATAAAAAACAAGTGAGATTGCTCTAGTCGGGACCGCCCGACTAGAAGATACCCTGAACCCAGAAATGAACACATACACACAAACTCTCTGCAGTTGAT
>SCDT01001230.1:0-63641 GCA_004143765.1 Drosophila melanica
CTCACACACTCCCCACACCAACCACCCACCTGCCGCATGGCTGCAATTTTCAAGTGTTTTATACATTTTTTGTAAAATACATAGATGTGTGTGTGTGTGTGTGTGTGTGTGCACACACTCAATATTTGGAGGGCGGGGCGAGTTCAATCTGAAACAGCTAGACAGATCCTTCGAACACTTATCGTATTCAACATCATTTGCATGCGCGTGTTTTTCGAGCGCGCCAAATGAAAATGAAAATGAAAATGAAAAACGTGCAACAAATAAAATCATGAAATAAATTAGAGAAATAGAAGAACAACAGCAGCAGCGAGAAGGCAGCAAAAGGGTTGCACTACCAGCCGGAAATGTTAGAAAAAAAACACCGCTAGCAGGTTGGCAGCGACTGCCCAATACACTATTCATAGTTTTTTGTGAAGATTCAATCAAAATGTAATTTAATTTATTTTTAAGCTTTTTGTAGTTTTTTTTTGTATTTTTAATTTTAGTTCGAAATTTTGATTTGTGATTTTGCCACAAATTGAATTCGAGAATTTGTAAATTAAATAAATAATAATAAAATAAAATTTAAAATAAAAAGGCATGTCAAGTTTTAAATTTCTAAGCTAGAAAACAAAATGTGTATTTTAAGCAGGTTTTTTTTTTAATTTTCAAATTGTTTTATGTAAAACTTTAATGTTCTCAATATGGGAATTACATTTTCTTCAATTAAGAAGATTTTATTCGGATAAAAAGAAGGAAACACGCCAAAAAAGATGAACGAGCAAATCGAAAGGCAGCCTCACATTGCAACAATACACCCATTTTACCACTTTAAAGAGAGTATACAAAAATAGTATATATATACATTTATATGTTTATATGCCAACAAATATGCGGGCAAGCAGACAGTTTTCTATTTGATTTTTTGCAATCTGCAGTTTTCTGTTACCGCTTTGTACGAAACGTCGGAAATGTTGCTACAAGTCCCAAAAACCCCAAACCCCAAGTTCTNCTCAACCCCCAAAAACCCCCCACCCCCAATTTTTGGTGCCCCCCCCCCCCCCCCCCCCCCTTCTTCTTCTTCTTCGACGGCCATCGTCGTCTGTCTGGAGCTGAAGCTGCACCCGAGTCTCAAACCCGTCACCCGCCACCCGTGGCCCCGCTCCCCTGCACACCCCGCTTAGCTGAAAACATGCTCCTCACTTGACTGCAGCAGTGACTGTTGGATCCCACCCCAGCAGCCCACATTCCCTCCGGCCCCCTGCCCTTGGCCGTGTCTGGACACGTAGTCCAGGCTTGCCTTGTGTCCTTCAGTTGGCAACACCTCGCGACGCATTTGTGGCATGTGACCAGCGGCGGTGGCAGCGACTGCGCCAGCCACCACCGCGTTTAATCAGCGACAGCAGCAGCAACAGCAGCAGCAACAGCAGCAGCACTCGCCGCAGCGTCGTCTGCTTCTTCTTGGCCATCATCATTTATTGTTGTTAGTGGCCGTCGACGTCTCTGCCGGCAGCGATGCTGGCGTCGCTGCCACGCTGTTGTTGTTTAGATTTCTTTGTCCCTACGTACATATTTTTGGCTGTTTTTGGTGGCTCACCCGTTTCAATATTTGCACTGGCAGTTGCCACACGCCACACATGCCACATGCTCCGTGGTCGCTGGCATTATTTCCTGCTGTGTCTGTGTCTGTGACTGTGTCTGTGCCGTACCCCCTCCTCAGCCTCCAGCGCTGTTGCTGCTCTATCATATATCATGTTCAGGCGCAACACCTTGCAGCCCCTCACCCCTGCGCCTTGGCCCCTTGAATTTTGCCTAAGCTTGGAAAATACTCAAACTTTCCCCTTGGCCAAACGCTTTTTATGCATTTTCCATTATTTTGTATTTTCAATTTTCAATTTACCAATTCTTTTTTATGCTATTCACAAACTAAATGCGAGAGTGTATTGGTTTCTGTCATAAAAAAAAAAAAAACAAAAGATTTCTTTTCATTTTCAACTGTCTTGAAATACTTTTTTAAATAAAGCATAATTCAAGCCCGATTCGTGAATTAAGAAATTTAGAAAAAGTAGTAAAGGAAATTTGGTATTTAACTAAATATTTTCTAAATAAATTTGAAAACAGGTGAAAGGGCTCGAAAAAAGAATGATAAACTTGCCATACTTATAAACATTATAGTACGAACTGAATAAGACCAATGTCAGCTTTCTAGCTTTTGTAGTTTCCGAGATCGCTGCGTTCATACAGGCGGACAGACAGACAGACATGGCTAAATCAACTCAGCTCGCCGTCTTGATCAAGAATATATGTATATACTTTATGGTGTCGGAGATGCCTTCTTTTACCTGTTGCATACATTTTAACAAAACCAATACATCCTTTTTTCTCCATTTTTAATGTGTTCGGGGTATAATTATTTTTTTTTTTCAGGTAAAATATTTTCCAGCGAATTCTCATTTAAACCCAAAATATAACAATAATTTATATTAATTTCTGACTTAATTCTGTTTGCAACTGGTTTTCAAAATTCCTGGAATTCTAGATTGGCAGCTCGAAAAACGGATTTTATTCTTAACTTACCAAAAATTCCATCTGGACTCAATTTGGACAACTTTTCTACTTGCTTCGCGCACAACTTTCATCGTTTTTCTCCGAGTGTTTAAATGCCACATTTAAAATATGATTCGAATAGTGTTGAAATAAATTGCAAAGGGTATTGCGCAGTCGCTTAAACCACGCTCTTAAATTGTCCGTTTTATCTGCCAATTAATTTAGCTAGTTATTTTCCCAAATTTTCCTTGGCCTTTCATTTGGTTTTCGTTGGCCAACTTTAAGCAGTTGCCGTTTCTTCCGGTCTGCAACAATTGGTTGCATTTCGGACGCAGTGCAACATGTGGCAGGCAGCTGCAGCGGCGCGTGCCTTTGCTGCACTTTGGGGTGTGAAACACTTGACAAATCTTTAAGCAATAAACGCCACACACACACAGCACACACACACACAGCACACACACACACAGCACACCCAACAGGGACACCCGCAAAGGACTGCAGTTGTGGCATGCATGCTGCAATAAACATGCAGCAAGTGGCAAGACGGCGCACAGCACAAATCTGAATGTGGCGCACACCAAGAAACAAACACACATTTGAGGCAAGCAGCCGGGCAAGGACTCGGCAAGGACTCGGCAAGGACCTGCTCCGCCTGCTCAGACAACAATTTGTAAGCCAACACACAGCCAATTAACCAGCAAGAAGCAGTGGCCAGTGGCCAGTGGCCAGTGGCAAGTGGCAAGTGGCAAGTGACTGCAACACACAAGCACAAGCACACACACACACACACACGCCACATTTTGTGGCATGAGCTCGGAGTCAGAGTCAGAGTCAGACTCAGAGTTCGGAATAATTTTTCAAAGCACTGCATGGACACTTTGGGGCGCCACTTGAATGAGCTGCTGCTGCTGCTTAGCTAGCAGTCGTTGCCTGCCACTGCCACTGCCACTGCCACAGACTCTGCCTCTTTGTGGCACATGCCACAACTGTGTGTCAAGGTCGTCTGCTGCTGTTGCCTGCTCCAAGACGATGCCCATGTTGAGGACAGCACGAACGTCTCCATCTCACTGAGGCAAATGTGAACTGAAATATGTGTGTGTGTATGTGGCAAGTAGATGTGTGTGTGTGTGTGTAAATGGTAGACAAGCTGGCTTTGTGCTGTCTGTGCCCAGGCATTTGCCGCAGACATTCTTGGGGAATACCTTTTAGCAACTCAGACTTGTCTGACTGCCTGCTGCTGCTGCTGCTGCTGATGTGTGTGCGTGTGTGTGTGTGTGTGTATACGTGTGTGTGTGTGTGTGGTTGCTACTTATGGCTGCTACAATTGCTGTTGTTGACTTGCTGGCTTTGTTCACATTTATTTTGCTGCCGCTCTCTCTCTCTCTCTCTCTCTCTCTCTCTCTCCCCCCTCTTGTTGCTCGCTGCCACAATTTGACTTTCGAAAATTGTGTGAAAATTGTTTTTCTTGTTGTCTTGCAGCTGCTTGTTGTTGTTGTTGTTGCTTGTGTTTCATGTTGTTGTCTGCCCCTTTGCCTTTTTGTGTTTAAGATTCTGTGGCTTGTGCATTTGTAAATAATCTTGTTTTACATCGCACGGAGACTGTCCGGCTGTCTGCACTGTCCGGTGCTCAATTCCGGCCAACTTGTGGAAGGAAGGCAGCCAACCGGACGGCTACATAATTTATGTGTGAAAAGTGCGAGTGTGTGTTTGATTTTGGCTTAAGAATTTTGGCCAACTTACAATCGAGTCAACGAGTGTGTGCGAGTATGTGTGTGTGTGTGCTTGTGTGTGTGTGCTTGTGTGTGTGGCAGCTTGAGTCAATTATGCTGCATGGATATCAAGTTAACAAATTAAATGCTCTTTGCCTGCCACAAAACTGATTGCCCTTAAATAAACACTTTAATTGGTTTATTTTTGGTAGGCACTGTGTGTGTGAATCTTAGCGCCCAATATTTGCTTGCCGATTAAAGACGGATTATTAAATTGCATTATTATTGCGACACTCGAAAGAGATAAGCCCGAAAAGCTGACTAGCAAGAATGCTGCAATAATCGGGTGTCACCGACAGCACACTACTCTTTCCCAGTGAAACCAATTGGCAATCTTTAGAGCAGCGCAGCAGTCGGCGAAATTTTGTACCGCTCTTTAAAGGAGGTGACCAGTTATCTACCCACCAAATGTGGAAACTCTAGCTTACAAACTGTGGAAGTTATATGCATTTCCGGCGAGGCAGGAATGTTATAGTGGGCGTGGCGGGGAAATCTGCTATATACATATCACATTTGGTGCTTCTGGCTTTAAAACTGTACGAGTTATAGATTCTCGTGGTTTGCGGGAGCCGAAGGGGTCGTGGTTGGGAATTTTTTTATCGTGAGCTGATCAATTATCTACCTTCCAAATTTAGTGACTATAGCTTTAAAACTGTTTGAGTTGTTATTCGTGGTTTGTGGCCGCAAATATTTTTCTGTAACTTCTGGTGGAGCTTCCCAGTAATATATATCCCAAAATTAGTGACTGTAGCTTAAAAACTGTGGGCGTGGCTGGGATATCAAAGGTGCAATCTATGAGGGAGGTCACCAGCTATCTACATACCAAATTTAATGACTCTAGCTTTAAAATTGTGGACTTTATCGATTTGCGATTTATATATTTCCGGTTCGCCACGCCCCCAGTGGGCGGAGCACAAAATCCTTAACACTTTATCTGACGTGGGTACAAGTCTCTTACTTTAGTCGCGGCGAAAAAAATTGCTTTGATGGGAACGGACATAGCCCAAACGCAATATACTCTGAATGAAACCTAGGATAATGAGTCAATTGGCCTACGGGTCTAACCAAATATGTGTCTAGGATAGGAAAAGTTCCTAAAATTCCTAAGCAATTTTGGATTTGGCAATGGGGGAAATTTATAAAAATAAGCATATACAAAATCAAGGGATTTTAGAAGTGCCAAAAATTAACAGCCATTGACGACATTTGAGAAATATAGACCTCGATTTACTATAAATCTACACAAAAACACAATATTTAACCAATTCCTGGAGTCAAATATGTCTTCTTCAACACGGTATCCATTTCGTGGCAAAATCCTAATATACCCTGCAACATAATGTTAAAAATTAAATTATTATTATACGCTGCTCACAAAAGTGAAATATGAAATCTATGTGCTGTCTTAAATTAACTACAATATTTATTTATGTTTTATCTCACGTTGCACTTTACGCAGCTAAAAAGCAACCCATAGATGGCGCCAATTCGCAGTCTAAAAAGTTCCCGCGAGCAGCGCCCACACAAAGCACAGGTTGTTGTCCGCACTAAATGCCAAAAGTGTTTATCTTCACTATCCTGTGTAAGCACCATTCTTGGTAAGCGCACGCGCTCCAAATATATATTTTCGCAAAGTTGAAAAAAATAGCTTTCAAAATGCATACATTTTTTATGCAACATAAATTTGGATGTCAAATTTTCTTAGAAAAATATCAAAAAATCTTTAGATTCTAAAACTATTCAAAGCTAGACTAAGTTGCTACTTAAGTTAACAGAAAACGAGTTTGAATAAAATTTACAAATTTTTACGAGAAAAAAAGAAGAGTTTCCAAAGCGCTTAAATTAAAGTTACAGAATCAGTTAAGAGAACATATGAGCAAGAATAAGATGGATATGAATATAGCTATGACTCACTATTAATAGTGACTACGATAATTTGGATCATGTTTTTAAAATTTGAACATTAACAGATCATGAATACAATGAAAATAATAGTTTATAATTGTTTCGTAATCTCAAATTCGGGTCTTGCCCTTGAATAAGCATACATGTGTGCATATTACAGATAACATATATGTGCATACATATCAGTCATTGATATAGCAGGTAGACACGCCTGATCAGTCGGAATAGCTGTGACTATCAGCGAGATCCAACATACATATAAAAGATTACAATCATTTCCCGGACTTACTTATGAGCAACAATCGCCAGCTCCGGGGGACAGCTCATGCGCGGTTCCAAAGTGCGTCCACAGGCAGCGGGCATTACGTAGTTTCCAAGCGATTCCGAGTTATTTAGACGCCGCCATAAAAAAAAAAACAAAAAGAAAAAATACCCATAAAATCGAACGATAAGAAATAATCAGTAAGAAAGAGTGAGAGAGAGAGGGCATGCCTCTGTCTGAACAGCAGACACATAAAAAGCATATATATACTATATTTATGTATATATACATATTATATATTTATGTGCATGAAAACAAACATGGGCAGCATTAGAAATATATATATATTGGAATCCAGTCTTATCGCGGACATATTCTATGCGTTATCAGCNAGCGTCGCGGAGCCATCCGACTTTTATTATTTGACTTGAAGTCAGTTTGGTTTCAGCAACAGTCCGGAACGGTCTATAATCAAATATTCGAAACCCAACTTGGCTCAATTGAAAACTAAATTTAAAAGTGCTTCATTGAAATCAATTGTTAATAAAAGTTAATAAATAAAATAAAGCAAAATATAATAAAAAATAAAATACATATATAAAAAACTTTTAATTAATATATTATATATGCATACATATAGAATCACACGCAATTTGTCTGACTGATAAGCCACAGCTTAGTGCATGCAAAAATAAAAAATATTGAAAAAAAACAACAAAAAAAACAAATTCAAAACGCTTTGCAACTTTTGAACTCTCCTCCGCTGCGATGATTTCCCATACAGTTAGGTGAGCTAAAAAAAGGTCTAAAAATCAGCGTGTGCCGAGATACCAAAATTATTATAATAAATAAGAACAAGAAATCTTTAATAACAAAATGCCCCCCATCGTTGCAGAGTCTTCAAGCTGATGTATATTGTGGCTGGCATTCTGATTAGCAACGAGGAAATCTGCGACACCGTCGACCGCATTCAGATCGCGCCACGCGTCGAGATGAAGGAACAGTTCGAGCAGGGCAGGGTCGGCGGCGGCGGCGGTGGAAGCGAGCAGCGCGACTCGCCCGGCTCGAAGCGGCGCCGCAAGGTGAGCGTCACGGAGCTGGCCGGCGGCATGGTCCGCGGGGTCACCAGCAAGGTCACCAGCCAGGTGAGCAGCCGTGTGGCGCGCAGCCGCCTCAGCTGGCTTTTCTACGATGTGCCCCTCATCCTCGGCCAGTGGCGCAAGCTGGCGCTCAGCTTCACCGTTTGGACCATACCCAACTGGCTGCTCGAGTACACGTCCGGCTACATCAGCAGGAAGTTCTTCCTGAGCAGCGACTGTGATATGATCTACAAATAGTCGAGCGAACTTACGCTTTGGCTAACATTTTTTGTGTCCCCCGCAGCAGAGGGTATTCAGCGTTCTAGTTGAGATTTGTAACGCATCCAATTATAATTAGTGATCAATTATTTCTAATCAGTTTAGGCCATGTCTCTCTCTCTGGGCAGCTATGCTAATAAAAATTGGTACAGTTGCTTCTGATTGCTGCAGCTATTTTATAAAACCAAAACCAGTCAAATCGGTTAACTCTATCACGTGGTTGTCATAGGAACGATTAGTTAAAACTGACCTAAAACTAATCAACATTTCTTCAAAAATTTAGTTCTTGTTTGAAACAAATTTTTATGTTTAAAGATATACTTCTTAAAATCGGCAGATTTTAGAGTTTATAAGTTGCTTAAATTTTTACCAAAAAAAAAACTAGACCACTATATCATATAGCTCCCATAGGAACAATTGGTCAAAAGTTTAGTACAAACAACTAATTTCTTTGACCAAAATTAGCAATAATTTGTCTATATTGGATCACTATATCATATAGCTCCCATAGGAGCAATCGGTTGAGCATTTAGTGCGAGTATGAAATAGATTTTTTGTTTTTTAAGATACCCTGGAAAAAAAACAAATGTCAGTATCATTGTGAGCAAACTAACTGAAATCAGATCTTATACTATAAAAAATATATATATATACCATAAAACCTTTGAAACTCGGGTATTCAATTTACTTAACTGAAAAATATTATNTAACTAACTGAAATCAGATCTTATACTATAAAAAATATATATATATACCATAAAACCTTTGAAACTCGGGTATTCAATTTACTTAACTGAAAAATATTATCCCAAAATCCTTTTGCAAGTTTCTCTAGGACACATCAAGAAGTGGAATTTATTTAGTTATTTAAGTTTTAGATCTAAGACGCGTATTCAGGCATAAGTTCAAATAAATGTTGTGTTTGCCAACGTGTAGACATCGATTTATCTATAGTGTATATATATATATATATATATATTTGTATATATATATATGTATTTTCAACAAGTGTTATGTATAGCGTATGGTCCCAACGATCGCTCTCCATCTCTCTCTCTCTCTCTCTCTCTCTGTCTCGCTCTAATCCCCCTCGGCAATGTAGTTCTCCAAGTTGTCCGGACTGTTGCCACCACCGACACCGGAATTGCGCACATTGAGGCTGTTGTGGAGCATGTTCGCTATGCTGTCCACGTCGAGATTCTCATCCGTGGCCGAGATCTTGCGCAGCGCCGAGCAAACGATGCTCAGATCGCCCTTCAGCTCGCTCACCACGGCGGTGATCTTCTGCGCATTCGAAAGCACCTCCACGCTGCTCGTGTACGGATTGTAGCGGACGCCGAACGGACGCTGAATGCTCTCCGCGAAGGCGCTACGGATGAGGTAAAAAGAAGAAATTGAGAAAGAGGGAGAGAGAGAGAGAGAGAGTGCTGGCATCTGCTTACCGCATCTGCTCCTTGGCCTCCTCGAAGGAGTCCGTGTAGTAGTAGGCGTTCTGATACGAGGTGATTATGCACTCCTCCTTGCAGGTCAGCTCCGGATCGAATTTACGTATCTTATCCTCGGCCGTGATGGCGTGTTGCAGCTCCGCCACGGAGCTGAGCAGACCCGCTCCGTAAACCTTAAAGCTGCTGTCCGCCTGCTTGCAAAGTCCGAACTCCACGGTGAAGAAGTACAACTGCAAATGGGTTAACCGATGAAAGGGAAACGGTAAGGAGGGAGGGGGGGGGAGGGAGGTGCACTCACTGTGGCCAGCTTCTCGATGTCCGCATCGCAGGCGCCCAACGAGGCCAATCCAATCTCCTGCGAGAACTGGGCAAAGCTCGAGTTGGCCAACAACGGCATATGGCCCAAAAGTTCATGACAGCAATCACTGCAAGTTTAACACAATTAACACACACACACACACGCACACACACAAACACACTCTTAACACATACGGTTCGGGGGTGTAGAAGGGATCCGAGGAGTGCCTTATGTACTGCGTGCAGTGGAAGACGCGAAATGCCAGCCCGGAGAGGAAGTCACGGGGCGATAGGTAACCGGCGACGGGTCGCAGCTGGAAGCCGGTCTTGCGCTTCAGATAACTGCTCACATCCTGCAGCTGGGGCACATTGTCCTCGCGATAGCCGCAAAACTTGACCAGCTCCGGCCAGTTCTCCATGTACTCCGGCACCGCGTGCAGCTGGTACAAACGGTGCAGCTCCAAGAAGACGGTGCCCCTGCGACGGCAGAAGCAACAGTTAGAACTTGCAGTCGGGTGTAGCCGACTGCACAATGCTCGTTCACAGATTGAAAAAATTTAGATAAAGTTTGATCAGAAGAGGAATTCAGCAGAAAACTCAAAAATTGTTGGAATCGATTTGCCATTATTATTATATTTCTAGTATCAATCGGACATTGTACAAAACCAATATGCTCTTTTCGCTAAGTGAACGAGTATAGAGTGGCAAATGCAATTAACACTCACCAAGTTTTCACCTCCTCTGGCGTGTACTGCACGCGTGGAATGGGATTGCCACTGAACGAGGACGATAAGGCGCAGGGGTGAAGGGGGGTTGGATTAGTTATCCTTTAGTCTTAACTTATATTGGCTTGGGGCTAACTTACTGCTTGAAATTGTTGGCTATGGCTGAGAACTGCTCGCGACGCTTGCGATAAACGGGATCCTTGAATCCGGGATGATCCGCGTCCAGCTCGGAGCCATACATGAGCACATTCTGCGCCTGGTCCAGATCCGAGATCTTCCGCGGAAACCAGACCATGTCGCCAAAGTCTATTGAAGATAGAGACTTGAAACTTTGGATATATACTTGTAGTTATTCTCTTCAGACAAAGTGTTAAGATTTTTGTGCCACGCCCACTGGGAGGCTGGCATAAGTGAATATTTCCCACAGTTTTAAAGATAGAGCCACCAAATTTGGTATGTAGATAGCTGGTGACCTTCCCCAAAGATTCAAAAATGAATATATATTGAATGTGGAGTCAATATTTAGGACAAATCATGATCAAAATGACATCAAACATGAAAATCGGTTCACTTTTGACAAAGTTATGGGGGTTTGATGTATGGGAGCTATGGAATCTGACAACTTTACATGTCAAAATTTTTGTTGATTTTGGGATGATTTTTGACCAAAAATTTGACCCCCCCAAAATCACCTTTAAGGTTGTTTTTTATGCTAATTGTGGCAAATAAAATCGATTAAAACTATAAATTCGCAATTCTAAATTTTGAAAAAAATTTTTTTTTCCGAAATTTACAAGGGGGGACCCTTGCTTTTTTGACCAAAAAATTCAAAAAAATTTTATTTTCGAAAATGAGTATATTTTGAATGTAGAATCAATATATAGGACAAATCATGATCAAAATGCTATCAAACACGAAAATCGGTTCACTTTTGACAAAGTTATGGGGGTTTGATGTACGGGAGCTATGGAATCTTTTATTTAAGAACGTAAACGAGTATAACGCAGCCGGTATCGCCCTACTGCAATGTTCTTACTTGTTAAATTTTGCTATATTATATAAAAAATAATTTATTTTATACTATATTGTATAGAATAGTTAGGATAAATGAAGCGGAATATGTAACCATCCTCCGGATGTCTGCCCTTAAATTAAAAATCGCGTCCTGCAGTCTAAAAAGTAAAGGTATTCCTTTTACTCAAAAATTTACGCTTTAATTAAGCCAAATTGTTGAATGTTTGGTGCTTATATTTATCAATTTTTTTAATAGATTTTTTTTTGTTGTATATTTTTTAAATGCTTAAATATTTAACACGAAATATCTGTTGTCTATTTATCTGCATTATATGTTTAAGAACTGATGTATCTCTATATGTGTAGAGTATCTAAACCTGACGCACATATTAATTTCAATATTCCATTAAAAATTTATAGCCAGTTGCTTCCGAAATGCAAGCGTCCAAAAATTAGTCACAGCCCAGAAGCATTAATAAATTGCCTTCTCAGGAACAGGAAGTGAAAAACCACCACAGTAATTTTTTTTGGGCCAAGCTCTTAGGGGTAGCTAACGGCCTCAAATGCCAAAAGCGAACATCTAAATTTGCGCAATTAATAAAAAAATGTTTTTCATAAAAACAAAATTTAATTAAAGCAAAATACTTGGCACTTCCGCCTGCACAGCAATTAACAAGCGGCGCACACACATGCGTGGTCCAAGCGGGTCCAAATTGCAGATGCCCCACCCTCCCTTCACCATCCACACCACCCACTGGATATACTGGCTTGGAATGTGCCACATCTTTTTATACCCTGTTTTTTTTAAAATGGATAGAATGGTGTGATCATTTTGTGCAAAAGTTTAAGTGAGTTCGTATTCTTAAATTGAATATTGAATTATTGTCAAAAGGTCAGAAAAAGACAATGCTGAATAAATCTTAAAATAAAAATATGTAGAAAACTATCTAAAAAATTTAAGATATCTAGCACTAAATGCGAGTGAGATATATAGATTATATTTGATACGAACAAATTGCGGACGGACTGACACTAAAAAAAACCCATTATACTCGTTTGACCTGAAGGAGCGAACACGGGAAAAACCACAAATATTGTAATTAACGTCTGTGCTGGATACAGCGTATCTGCTAGTCGTGCACTGTCGACTAACACTCTCTAGTTTGCTGTTGTTGTTGTTGTTGTTGGCTGATGGCTGCTTGGACGCCACGTAGCCAGGCAGGCATTGTTTTGGCCTGGTCCTCATAACGCCAGCGCGCAGCGGATTGCTTCCGTACATGTCACCATTTCATTTGCTGCTGCAAGGAATTCCAAATTGCCAAGGGGAGGGTGTGCTACAGCGGGGTGCATTTGGAGCTGCCAGTTGCCATTTGGACGACCCGCTGGAGAGCTTGTTATGCAAGTTGAAAGGGAATTTGTGTCAGGCTGCGCACTTTGGCGACTGTCTGCGTATTCTGGAGTGCGTGAGCGATTCTTGATGCCAGGGGGAGGGAGAGGGGAGTAAGCACCAGTTGCATAATTATGTTTAAATTATTTTATTAAAAGCATTTCATGTCAAATATTTGCAATGCATGTGGTAATTGCTGCGTCATTTTCTAATTGCGTGCACGCGTTTCTGGGACAAGTTCAAAGGATCCATTGGGCACATGTGGGAAAACACACGGTACGCGAAGGCAGGGTATATGCAAAGAAAAACGCCATTCAGTTCCATGTCCTTGTTTTGTAAAGTGTTTACAGTGTGAAGAATGAGCAACTTTTTGTTGAAACTTTGGATCTATACTTGCTGTGCCACGCCCATTGGCCCACCTACACCTCAAATTGCATAGCAATAAAAGTTGAATATTTTTCACAATTTTCAACGATCGCATTTTAGATACTTTTCGAAAATTTTAGAATTGCGAGCTTGCATTTTTTTTATTATCTTTATTAAAAAGAGTTTAAACGAAGTTGGCTTTGAACACGAAACAGAAAAGAGTTTTTTGTTAAAAGCGAGATTTTTCGGTCCGAATAGGCTTTGATATATTCATAGGCTATTGTCAAGCAGAGCAACGCGTGTACAGAAAATAAACTCTCATTTAGTTTTTGAGTCTCACAAAATTAACACGTTTTTCTTTGTACCGTTTTTTTTCCGAATTCATATATAACACATATATATATATATATATTTAAAAAATATCAAAATTACGAAAAAATATAATAAACGTTTTCCGGATACTTCACCCCCCCGCAATAGGCCCAATTTCTGTGCGTGTCTGTGTGTGCGCGTGTATTTGTTGGAGCAACTGTCGTCGAAACGTCTCAATCAGCAGTTAACCGAAAATGAGCGAGGAGAAGAGTATCGTTTGCCACAAGTGCAACGAGGCGATCACGAAGCGCGTGATAACTGCCCTGGGCAAGACCTGGCATCCGGAGCACTTCCTGTGCCGCCACTGTGATAAGCAGATCGCCGACGCCACCTTCAATATACAGGACGGGGAGCCGGTCTGCACCAATTGCTTTGTGGAGCGCTATACGAGCACCTGTGCCGCCTGCAAGAAGCCCATTATGGAGCGCACCATTTGCGCGATGGGCGAGAATTGGCACGAGCATTGTTTTGTCTGCGATGGCGCCTGCAAGAAGCCGCTATCGAACCGCCCGTTCTATGAGCGGGATGGCAAGGCCTACTGCAAGCAGGACTACGAGGACATGTTTGCCGTGCGCTGCGCCAAATGCGAGAAGCCGATCACAGATAGCGCCATCGTCGCCATGAACGCCAAATGGCATCGCGACTGCTTCCGCTGCAATCGCTGCGAGAACCCGATCACCTCGCACACCTTCACCATTGAGGGTGACAAGCCCGTCTGTCCCGCCTGCACCTGCTAGAAGAGCCGCGACGGATGCCCCATTGAATAATTAACCAAATACCACCACAATCTGCAAATAATTAGGTACTAACCCTGGCCCAAATCGGAACACAAATCGGCAAAAATGAAATAAAATTTACACACAAAAAACGTACTTTGAGATTAGATTCTGATTGTTCAAGCATTTATAGTTTTAAGAGCTTGTGCGAGCGGACAATTGGAATTATAAATGTAACGAATCAATCTGAGGCTCAAACTATGTAAATATATACACAAATAAACAGCAATTCCCCCCACCCAATATATACACCAAAAATAGAAAACGAAAACGAAAATTGAGTGTTTTAATATATACAGCCGTGGTCATATAAATAGCACCAAAAAAAAATTCAACTTTTGGAATGCTTTTTTTAACTAAAAAATATTTTTTAAAAATCAAACAATTTTGGCTTTTGTGCTATTTATATGACCACGGCTGTATAGGGAGTTTAAAGAAAAGTTTTGACTATCGAATGTCTGTGAAAATTACTAAAGTTCAAATTTAAAATTTTAAATGCTTTTTCGAGAACATTTTGTTCATAGTGCGGCCCCTATTTCAATCCGAAGTTTGAATTTGGCTTTGGTTTGAATCCATGTTTAAGAAAAATTAACTTGGGTTTTACCAACCAAAGTTCGAACTATATTTTCAAAAAATATTTGTCACCAGTGGGTTTCCCTTTCGTTTCAAAACTGATTTGCAACCGTTATTAAATCTTCATTTGGGGTTTTTCATTCATAAAGATAAGCCAAGTGCTGAATCTTAATCCAAGTGCTACCCCACTGCGTATTCATATGGATGTTTGGCAAACAAATATTTCCCATAATAAACAGTTAAGAGATAAGCAATCCCCTTGCCCAACTTACGCCCAAAAATGCACCGTTTGTCTTTTGCCTATTTACCTATTTGCCGAGTGCGTTTCACAGATGTCAAAAGTCGGAGATGAACGAGATGAGATCATGTTTCGGCGGCTGTCTCGATATGAAATCATGTCAGTTAGAGAGAGGGAGAGAGGGGTAAAGCAAGAGTGAGATGAAGCATAAACAACATGATTATCTCATGCTCATATTCATACTACTACTATATTGGCTATCAGTGCGCGCTGGGATAAGGATTACCCGTTGATAAAGCAAACAGGGCGAGCCAAGGGAAAACTGCTGCAAGGGTGTTTTTATGCGGTGGAAATTGGACGGGGCAGCACACACACACACACACACACCCGATGACAACCGACGTCGAGTCCGACGACAACGAAAAAGTTTTGTGTGATTTTGTGGGTTTTGCGGCTTTTCAGTTGCCTCGTTGCCGGTTTCAGTTTCATTGGTAAAACGAAGCGCATGGAAAGCGGTTCCATTGCAGCTCAGCGCGATTGTTAACGTGGCCATAAGCAACGCTTTTCCGCCAGCCAATTGGTTTGTTGGCCAACGCGAAAAAAAACTCGCTAATTAATCGCAAAAAAAACCAAAAAAAAAAATAACTTGTGCATAAATGTTGCAATTCGAGTGAATTATAATAAATTTAAAGGAGCTTTTGCAGCTGCAAGCCATAAATAAAAATCATTCATTTCCTTTTGCTAAATAACAGATATATTTATTGCATATTCGTGGATATTTGCTGCTGATAAGAATTGTGCGACACGTCTCCACAACAAAAGACGCATAAATAACAACAAAATTGCAGTCAAGCTTTAGTTAAAATGTAAAACAATAAAAATACATTTTTATTGCATGTTAAAAAAAAAACTAAATAAATGTTGCATACAAAAAAATGTGGTAGAAATAGTTGCATATTTTATAAAATTAATTAATGTGCGAATATTACAGCGTTGACTTATTTTTTATTTCAAACAATATTGGGAATTTTTCAGTGTTGAAATAATTTGGAGCTGTTATTAAATTATTTTTTAAAACTTGAATTTATTATAAAGACAGTAATAACCAACCTGCTTAGAACAATTTAAAGTTTTTTTTGATTGTTATTATTATTTTTTTTATTTTTGTGTTTATCTAAAAAACAGTGCTTGGATTAAATTGAGAATAAAAATTGTACATAATTTATTTAAAATATAAAGCAAATAATTGAGTTAAAAACCTTTAGAAATCAAATAGTTTTTCTATAAGCTCATTAGCTGCTATTCACACATATGTGTGCAAATAGTTCAATACTATAATTACAAGTGGAATGACATTTGATTAATGACTTCGCATATGACAATTTATCTCAGCCAATTTGCATATTGCAATCTATTTGCAAATTCGTAATACAAATCGCCTTAAAGTGCTCTAAAGTCAACGATGCAAGCGTTTTAAAGATAAATACAATATATACTAAGTATTCAGTTTACTGTTTAGCATATCAAACAAAGAATTGATTAATGAGTGTCTGCTGTTGGTCTGAAAAGTTACGCATACGCCACGGTTCCCAACAAATACTCAAAACATGAACCCGAACCCTTTTTCTTGGAATTCTAAACAAAGATCTGCAGTTGCTCAGGGATTAAAGTTTAGCAGCTACCCTGTAATAATTCAATATATAATAATGAATAGTATTGCAAAATTTAGAAAAGATATTAAAAAACAAAAATAATATATACAAAATACATAAAATTAATTTGAGCTCCGTTAGGGATAAGAAATTAGTTAAGTATATTAGTAAATGCTTAAAGTAAATTTTTTGATTTTGATATATTGTTTTTTAAAATGATTTTTAATATTAATTATTTTAACTTTATTTATATATATATATTTTTAATTATTATGTCGATCTCATAAACTTCCTTGATAAAAACAGTTTTAATTGGATTTAGCGTTATGCCTTCAGCAATATAAAGCTTCCCAGCCTTGATCAGGGTATTTGAACGGCAGTTACAAACTGTACGTTTTCACAGAGATTCTCAAATTGGTGGCAGCATAACAAGAAACATTTTTGTCTTTTTGGCGACTGCGATAGAAACAACAACAACAAGAGAACAGCAACAACAACAGCAACAATAGCAACAGCAGCGACAACGCTTCTGAGAAGCCTGAAACTCATTCAAGTCGAAACAGTTGTACTTTGACTTTGGCCAGCGACGGTTGTCGGTTATTTGTTGCTGGTTGCCGTTTGCCGTTTGCCGGCTGTCGGTTGTCGGTTGTCGATTGTCGGTGGGTTGTTTGCCGCTTGTCGGATGAGCATTTTACGTTTATGGCGCTGCCTTTTTCGGGCGCAACAGGACGCACCTTAAAATACATATATATATGTATATCTATGTATATGTATGTGTAAATTCGCGTCGCGTATCTAACCTTTAATTGGAAACCAAAAAAAAAGAAGAAAAATAATAATAATAAAAGAGAGACAACTACCAACTACCAACTGGCAGCTGGCAGCTGGCAACTGGCAACTGCCAATTGGCAGCTAACAAAAGCCAGTTGAAGTCGGAGTTGAAGTCCACTCACAAATTGGCAAGTGCGCGCTTAGAAGCCGGCTTTGTGTCAGTTGTTTGGGGGCTCAGTGTGTCAAATGTGTTGAACTTTAAAGTGGCTGCACGTGAAGTGCTTAGCACAGACGCAGTCTGTCTGTCTGTCTCTCCGTCACTCTGCAGTTGCTTATCATGCTGTTTGACTTTGAGCCTCTTTTGAATTATGCTTTGCTATCTGCACATGCCCCAATGCCATTCCCCCCCCCCCAGTTTTTCGTTTTTATTCTTTTTTTATCACACCTGCTTTGAATAGCACTCTCAAGCACTTCCACTTCCCTATAAAACACAACTCCGACACATCTAAAAAAAAGAAAAAACCCACTTTAAAATAAAATCGTGTGCCGCACATCCAATTCGGCTTTTTAAATAAAGAATTCGTTACTTTTAAGCTGTCCACAAATATTATCTTTCAAGTTGTCTGAACAATTATGTGCACGATTAATTTTATAAAAAGTATTAACTTGTAATACGAGTTGCCGAAAATTGAATACCCTTACAACAAAATCGATTTATATTAACAAATGTTTCTTTAAAATATATGTGATATGATATCAATTAAATCATAACAAGCCCAACAATAGTCGTAATTCCTGAGTTTGATCATGATCATGAGTTTGATCATGATTTGATTATGATCTTCAATAGTAACTTCGTGATGTAGATATAGCAATCATGATCAAGAACATGTGCTCTTTTTATATTATTTTTCTTACCATACTTCGTAATGTAATTAATCAACTTTTTTTAAGGGTATCCCAAAAAATGGTTTTTATTTAAAGATCAATTAAATGTGCCAAAATTGTATTTGTTCAATGAGTTGGCAAAATGCCAGGCTTGGCTCGACTTGATCTGACTTAAGACCAGCAAATCCCATATAAATACAAAACAAGTGTTAAATCGATTTGCCAAAAATAACAAAAAAAAAAACCATTTTTAATCAAAATACAAAAATACACTGAAATGAATCTAAAAATATTATATTATGCATATACATATATATAATAACGAATTCAATGTCCATTTTTTAATTGCAATAATCAGAAACTGTAGGCAAAGTCCCTTGTGGCCTTAACTCCATGACAAATTGAATTGAAAACCAGGCGCCAGCGTAGCGGGGAGTGGGGGGGTGGGTGTGTATGGGGTACGACTCGTGGGTGCTGCTATCAATAGAAATAATTATTAATAACAAAAGCAGACGAAAAATGTTGGGGAATTGTGTTGTAACTCTGTTACTTATTATTAAATATTTTTTGTATACCCCGTAAACTGGATGAGAAGAGAGTGAGATCGAATTGTAGAAGTTGTTTGTAACAGGGAAATATTATGTTGTTTGACGAATCCCGTTGATTTTAGAGACTAATATAACTAGCCAATAAACCCTATTATTATTCCCTAATGAAAAATAATATGCAAACGCATGTTATAAATCACAGCTATTAATTATTATTATTATTAATTATTATTAGCAGTTATAATAACCAAATAACATTTATGTATTTAGAGGATATCTACTCAGTCGAGTGTTTTAAACAAAATACTGTTTGATTGTCTTTATTTTTGGTTTGTTGCTTTTTTTTATCGCTACGTTGTAGTTTTTGTCTTTTTTCGCACATTAATTGATAAATGTGTCTTTTATCAATTTGTGATCAAAAGTAATTAAATGAGTGGAACGTGAAAAAACATCAAAGAGCACACATAAGCATAAAAACAGTTATACACTCACACACACACACAAACAATGTGAAAAGTGCGTAAAAAAAAGTGCGCGAGTGAAACGGAAATAAATTAATTGCCAATAGAATTAACAATTACATTTATAAAACGAAGCAAACAATTTGCGAAGTGGCTGGGCAAATATTAAGTCCAGGCCTAGACGAAGAATCCAAAACATAAACAACAACAATAACAACAACAACAACAGAGATAAGAACAAAGAACGAAGGCAAAGAAAAACTTCTTTTTGCAGCGCAGCAGCAGCGCTGCAACGAATAAAATGGCGTTCAAGTGCAGCAGTGCCGTTAGCAGCACCGTTATTCTGGTCGTCATTGTTGCTGTGCTGAGGCTGCACATCTGCTTGGGTAAGTAAGACAAGAACGGAGCTACAACTGAGTGCGTGCTTTTCGTAATTGGAATACAAATGTTTGAACAGCACATGCAAATGTCAACAATTAAACGTAAATATTGAATAGATAACGAGACTTGTGAAACTGCCAACCAGCTGGGAGGGGAGGGGGGCATTCGAGTGCTAGCCACTTGCCAGAGAACTTTAAAAGCAACAAATTTATCTATTAATTTTTGAAGCAATTATGTTTGAGAGGGGCGGTGCGAGGGATGGTGAAGTTAGAGACAATTTGGTTGAGATACTTTTTACGTAGTGTATGGTGGCACAGGGTGGTACTTAAAGGTAGAAAGAGAGAGATAGAGAGAGAGAGAGAGAGAGAGAAAGAGAGGTAAAGAAAGAGAGAGAGATTGACAGGGAGAGGGGAAGGTCATAGAGTGAGATACACGGTCATGCTAATGTGGTGAGAGAGAGATCGCGAGAAAGAGAGATTAACTGACAAAGGGGAGTAAGATTGAGAGACGTAATAATGTAGTGAGATAGAACGCGAGAGACAGAGAGAGAAACCAAAAGAAAGCGGGGAAGGATAAGTGACTGATACAAAGGAGAGAGAGAGAGGCAAGAAAATGCTGCGAAAGAGCGGTAAAAAGGGACAGAGAGAGGCAGTGAGATATAGATATATAGAAAGAGAGAGAAAGAGGATGAGAGAGGAATTTATTTAAAAATAAAAGACAATATTGTCGTACTGTCATTTATATCAGAAAACAGTTGGAATATCAGTTCTGCTTAGCGATCTCGTTGATACTAAGAATTCTTAAAAGTGGGCAATTTTATATTCGTATTTTCAAGATACA
This sequence comes from Drosophila melanica, assembly GCA_004143765.1. Taxonomy (NCBI): domain Eukaryota; kingdom Metazoa; phylum Arthropoda; class Insecta; order Diptera; family Drosophilidae; genus Drosophila; species Drosophila melanica. The sequence goes on from SCDT01001230.1 coordinate 20,558, forward strand.
AGATACTGCAAGCTACAAAAAATGAATGGCTGCAATGCATCTCCCAACAACCTAATGGATTGAAATACAGTAAAACGATTCAAGTCATTCGAAAGGCAATCAATGATACAGCCAAGCAAAATGATCATAAAATCAAAATCAACATCAAAAAAATCCAATTACACTAATTTGCATCGAGTGCGGAGCGAGCAAATCAAATCTCACAGTTACGCAGCGTGGGAATGCAGTTGCAGAGCCAGATACTCGTTAAATTGGTAGCTGAATAAGCCAATTCCCCAACCCCAATCCGCTTTACTTAATGATATGCTCAAAGGTTCCGCGCAGGTTGTCCCTATTTTTATGGGCCTCACAGGTGTAAACTTTCAATTTGACGCAACGGACACTTTTGACATATTAGTAAGCAATATTGTGGGCATTGCTGAGTGCTGGACTCCAGCTGACAGAGGTGTGCGTGTGTGTGCGTGTGTGTGTTAGTGTGTGGGTGTATTATGAACACACCTAAATTTATTTCACCATACTGACATATCAAATTTTTGTGCTACCGCGGGGGTTGGACCAGCAGCAGTAGCGTCAGCATTGGCCAGCTGACCTCAGTCACCCCCAACCCCGCATCTCCCTCAATTATACACCGTCTCTTACTTTATCTCTGCCACATATTGACTCGCAGTTGGCTTCTATTTGCAGTTGAACGCACTGCGTCGATATCATCGTGACAGGGCATTAGAGTTGTTCACAATTATTCAGACTTGATTCAATTGAACGTATTTTGGAACTGACCAATCAAGCGACTCAGTTTGCTTAAACATAGTAGTTCATATGAGTAATTCAAGTCAAATTGAATCCCAAATTTTTTAATCGTTTAATAAAGACCCATTATCGCGTGGTAGTTAATTAAAATTAAATTATTGATCAATGCAATTATGAATAACATAATAATTGGACTTAAACTAAAATTAAAGAAAGTGAAGCTTCAATTAACAACCAAATGATAGAAGACTTGAAATCTAAATGAAGTTTTGATAAACGACTGAAAGTTTAGATTTTCCCATTAAATGTTTGTTTATGAAAACTAAAATTCAATAAAATTGCATTGCAAAAAAATATATCTCGAAATGAACCACTTGGACGAACTGAACGAAAAGAGTCAACTCTATTGGACGCAGGGCAGAGTCTTTCATCCGCCGGCGCACTCCCCTCCCCTGGTCCCAACATTCGTCAGGTTAAAGGTGTCGAAATGCCCAACAGCTGCTAGCCAAAACAAAACTGTTAAAAAAAAATTACAAAAACAAAAGAAAAAATGAATTTATGCGAAATCAATTAAGTCAATAGGTGTGCTGTTCACCTCCGCCCGTCCAGCCCCGCTCCATTTAACTGCATTTATTGTGCTCAACATTTTGCTCACAATTTTTCGCATTTAAGTGGCCGTGGACGCTTGGCACTTGGCCCGGCGTCTGCCCCACCATTTAAGCGCCCCAGCCCCCTCCACCTGCCTCCCCCCTTCGATCCGTTCAGTGCAGTCACACGGCTTTGATTAAATTGTTATTGTTTGCTATAGCTTTTTTTTGTGCCGTGTGTCAGCGAGTGTTGGAAATCAGAGCTGAGCACGTGTGTTTTTTTTTAACTCAACAATACGAACTGAAAATCAGTTAAAAGCACGCAAAAATTGATAAATTTCTATATAGATAAGATGTTTATAGCTTAATTTGAAATGTGTGAGAGTATGCCTGATTTTAAATATTCCGAAAGTGAAAGTATCTAAATTAAAACTATCCAGATTTATAGTCTCCAATTTTAATCAATTAACAATTTGATTTTGTCAAATTATAGAAAGCAAGTATATCTAGTGAACAGAAATTAATTATTATAATCAATAATAATTAAAAACAGTTGCTTATAATAATAAATAAAAATATTTGTTACTATAATGATAAATATAAATGATTTAAAAAAAAAAATATTTGTATAATTTGCACTGTTTTATAACCATCGATCACTATATAAATAAAATCCATATAGATATAAAGCAAATTGTATGAAACGTAAAGTAAAGTTTAATACTTTATAAAAAATTGTTTTTATCCAAATTTGGTAAATATATATTTTTTGTCTTAAGTGCGACATCGATCAATAGTAATAAAAAAGAGTAAATAAATTAACTGAAAGCTATGTTTGGCAAACAAATTAAACAACAATAGCATTAAATAACTGACATGATTGAAATTCCCAACATATTTGTCATGCAAAATAAGTGCATAATGTTAACAATAAGCTAACCCAAAAGGCTTGTCGGCCCAAACAGTCAAGGCCATTCCGCAGCAGGCAATAAATTCATGTGGCGATTGTCGAAAAACGAGCGCAATTATGAGATATGTCTGTCGCGCCCAGATACACCCCATAACAAATGCATTAACGGAGACTAGCTGCAACATTTTTATTTTATTTTTTCAATTTTTTAACTTTTTTCTGGCTCTAAGATTTCCATTTATAATGCGGCTGCATTCAGTTTGTTGCTCCTGTGTGGACAATCTGCAGTGGAATGCATACAAATTCGTTTTACAACAACTACAGCGCTTGTCATATGAATAGTAGCACTTTCAATTAATCAATTAACACGATTTTAACTAATGGTAGGTGCCATTATTTAGTCGCAATTAACATAAAATAAAATAGAGTAACTCGTTTGTTGACTTTGACAAATGTGTTTGGCTCTTTGGTGACAGTTAACAATTAGAGGGGCGACCATCGATCACCTTTTAGGAGCAATGTGCTCCTATTGAGAGCGTCAGCTGTGTGCTTGCGTGCGTGAATACTTATTCACACTCGCATGCTGAATACTGAATACAATGTGAATAGACAAAGTCTTTCAAGTTCATTTGCATTTGCCGCACACTCGCTGTTGGCGTTGTTTTCCCTTTTATCTGCTGTCCGCTTCTCAATGAGACACTTCAAATTGAAAAGAACTTGGGGAAATGCGACAAATGCGACTTTAAGGCGATAAGAACATTAATTAATTTTTTGTGTACACTGTTATATTGGGTTACATACAGGGTATATACAGCTGTTGTACATATAAATATTCAAAATATCGATAGGAGTTTTTAAATAAATTTATTATGAGAATGGAAAATTGATAATCAAAATTGATGATCAATCAAAACATAAATTTTTTTGAAACCATGAAAGAAGAATGTCGATCAAGTTTTAAATATATAGCCAGATATTTCTTGAATTAGGTTAACAAGTATTACAAAAAGAAGAAAAAGAAGATATTAAGAAAATTATTGAAAAATGTTTTTTTTTTTTTATTTTGTGTTTTAAATTTTGTTTTTAAATACTTTTCTAAATGAAAGCGTTTTTTTTAACATTTTTATTTTGGTTGCATTTGTTTAATTTGTACAATTTTTCCATATTATCGGACTGAAATAAATTAAAGCAATATGGTTTCAGTCATTTTAGCTTTTTATTATTATTTAAATTTCTATTAGATTTTCTAATATACTATATAAAGAAGAGTGAATACTTTAATAATCGATCAAGTTGTTCACGGTCGGCTTATTTGTTATTGAATTTGTCACACAGACGGGGAGATGAGCCTTCAGGGACAATGCAGGAAATGAGCCGGGCCAATTGGATGACACAACTGTTCACACACCACCAACAAAAACTCGTTACAAGTGCAGATGGAAACAGAAGTTGAAGAGTGTGTAGTGAAAGTGCAGAGAGACAAACGGAACAAATTTCATAATGTGGCAAAAGCTGAGCCAAGAGAATAAGCCAAAGGAAACAGAAGCGAATGCCAAGCTAAACACAAGCTACAAAGAAACGATTCAAGTTGAAGGGGTCGTATGAGTAATGAAAAATAAGATAAGAGAGAGCAAATGTCGTCGGTGCACTGAAGATTAAATACACTAGCGATATTATACACAAAGTAAACTGTTTTCGATAGTTCCTATAGCAGCTATACGAAAAACGATCTGATGCAAACTTAATTTGATTTAGGTGAAAGGTAGTTCTGTAGGAAAATATATTCAATTTAGTTGGTACTTTGTGGGCTAAAATATGGTATGTCAAAATCATGACAAATATAAAATTTCCTTTGTTAGGGTATTCAAAACGACTTAAGCTGGAAAAACATTTGACACAGCGGCAACTGTGACAAAGATAAACTTTTCATTACGCAGACAGCAAAAACGAGAAAACAAAGAAAAAGGAAAAAAAACGTTGCAATAAAAACTAATGTGCGGATGCTGTGTGGAAATTTTTGAAATGACTCACGGCAAACAGGACAACGCAGTCGGGTAGGTGCCGGGCAAAAAAACAAAAAACAACAACAACAAACAACAAACAAATGATGCAAACAAGCAAACGACCTACTTCGATGCAAAGTCAATTAATTTCGAGCAGATTAATTAGTTTAGTCGAAACTAGTTGACATCGGGCCGCACCTCAATAACAGTTTTTAGTCTCTAGTTACCCGGAACCGGGCAACCTCCCATCCGGCACTCGCTGCGGCCAAGTTCAGGTACGCGCCGTAATGGCCAACTGTGTGGACGCTTTGCTGTCATTAGCCTGTCCAATCACCCCCAAAAACCCGCCGCTCTTATCTACCATCGGTTGACTTTTTAATGCGCCGTTCGGCTCCCTTTTAATTGTCCTTCTGATAGATAGTCTTGTTTTCTGGGTGGTTTAATTTTCCACTAGCTACTTTTTAATGGCTGTTGACTTTTGGTTCACTTTTGCGGCTCGTCCCCAGGGTTAACTGGATATCGTGGGTTAAGATTTTTTTCATAGAACATTCAAGTTGCGTTTACAGATTAAAGACTGTTTGCCTAATCGGCAATCATTTGCTTAGGTTTTGTTTTTAAGCCGCTTCTAGGATTATCTGGAATCAGTTGAATTATAAAGAGTTTCAAGAAATGAGTAAAAAAAATATAGTCCCAGCGGGGCTTTCTACTTAGCGCATTGCATTGGTATTTCCAGGTTGCTGTTATGTTAATCCATCCATTGTAACAAGTAAGAACGTTGCAGTCGGGCATTACCGACTGCGTAATACTCGTTCACGGCTTTTGTGATTATGGGGTGATTCCAGTAATATTAAACCCAAATTTGGTGACCCTAGCTCAAAAACTGTGGGAGATATAGGCATTTCCAATTTTTAAAGTAAAAATCTATGCATTTTTTTCGATTACAACAAAAGAATTATTTAAATTTGATTAAAATAAAATTTTTTTTATAATGTAAAGTTTTTGCTGAAAAATAAACTAACGAATTGAAAACAACTTTTATTAAAATTCAGAATATACTTTTTCTCTAAGTGTTTGATTTATAGTCCCTCATAACGTCAGAGTAGAGTACAGATTTTTCCCAACTGTCATATATTTCACTTTATTTTATGCCACTTTGATGTTTTTACTTAAAGCCATTCTGCAAATACATAACTCAGCATACAATAATCAATTTGCCAACATTCAGCGCTGGAAAAATTTCCATAGCTTCTAAAGCGTTTTCCACCTAACCATAAACAAGCCAATTTGAAGGGCTGAGCAAACAAGAAACTGTCGCTAATTGGATGTTCACAAATGCCAGCTAACTAAATAACTGTCTAATTATGAACAAGAGAAGACACGTGCGTGCCGACGATTAAATGCCCTTTCAGTCAGATAGCAAATGTGCTATATTGGGTGATAAAAAAATATTTCGAAAAAAACCTAAACTAAATTACCTAAACTCTATTTTTGAGAGATTTTTTCTTTATAAAACTAAATTTATAAGTACATAATATGTAATTAATAAGTTTTTGTTAAATTATTTTTATTAATATTTTAGAATTTTAGAATTTATTAATACAATTATTAACCGAAAGTTCTTGTGGGAATCAAAACTTGATTGATTTTTCTAAGACAATTTTATTTGTTTATAATTAGATACAAATTAATAGAATCCAAGCAAATGAAAACATATCCCAAAAGCTGTGCAACAAAGATTTAGGAAATCAGTTAAAAAATATATATACTCATAAGTATTTAAACGAATTGAGTATGAGTAGGAGAGTGAGTGCATATTATGAATTATGAACGTTTTCATTACAATTGCCGACGCTCAGGCATGCGAATAATGCTGATAAAATATGTAGATGTTGTGTTTGGGGGCAGCGACAACTCACAGACACGCATTTATAATGGCATTTTAAATGCTTTTCGGCTGGATAATACGGGGTATTACATGGCAGCAATGGCGTCAGGCGGTTCCCTAAGTCGGCTCCCGTTTCCAATCGCGTTCGTGTCCTTGGCGCTCTTTAAACGGGACACACGCACTCCTCGAGCCACCCACGAAAAATTAATTCTGTCAGCGTATTTTTTTCCCTTTTTTTTTTAGTGAAATATGCGTGTGTGTTGGAGCAGTTGGGGAATTATGCTTGAGACTAGCTGGGTGTGGGCCATGTTAGCATAAAACTGAAGACGGCGCCAGTTCTGTTTATGAGCCAAAGCAACCAGTTCGGACATGACAAAGTGCTTGGTCCTTGACTAAAGAACCGAAAGAATATCAAATATATTGGGTACTTAAGAATTTTCTATTGAATATTTATTGAGCGAATGAAAGTTGTTTCAATCGAGGTCAAGTTTAGCACAGATGTCAATTTGAATAAATATTAAATAAGTATTCAACTTACATAATATTCAATTAAAGAAAGTAAGAATGAATTTAGATTCAATTAATTCGAATATGATATTTAGATAAGATAGAAACCAAAGATTTAAGCATAAATTTAAATATTCAGATTAAGATCGTAGGAATAGTAAAAAAAGGATCTTTTAATTGTTATAAAGCTTAGCTTGTTATAAAGTTTAGGAAATACTCTCTTGATACTGTTCCTTTTCTTGATTTCATTTCAATTTTCCCGTTTTCTTTTCATTACCATTCATAATTTCATTAGAAATTTTCACACTCGGACTCTGATTTGCCTTCAGAAATGCCCAAAACTAGCCCCATTTCCACCCATCAAACAATTAACCACTTAATGAATTCACCCCCACAAATTGCTCTAATTATGCTGGGGGACAAAACCTTTGTTACCAATTATGCATTGAATTGTTTTTTTCCGCTTGGAAAACTATGTTGTTGTTGTTGTTTTTCTTTTTTTTATAGTGTTTGGTTTACTTCTTATCACAAAATCAATACGCGATGACGCGAACACGTCAGTGGGACAACGGGTGGGGTGGGTTGTCTGTTGTTGTTGTTGTTGTTGTTGTGTGGGTTCGTTTTGATAACCCATATGCTAATAACTAATATCTGTATTATATTTATTTATGGCTTGTATTGGACTTGAGCGTGTGCATGCAAACAGCCTGACAACAACAGCGGCAACAACAACAACAAACGGCGTCATTAGCAGGGATAAATCTTATCAAATTACGCATACGCCGTGTTGTACGCATGAGTTGAACAGGGGGGGACTTAAAGCCAAACACTTCCCACTCATATTGAGGTCAAAGCGAGCTTATTAAACTACATTCATAATTTTTATGAGTCTGCTGATGAGTGTAATGGGTAAATACTCGAATCTCTTGATGAGTCCGAGGGTGAATCCATCCGCAAATAAAACTGAGGGGTTGCACTGGAATTGGATTTAACCGTTGGGGTTGGGAGCTGGCGACTGTCCTTTTGAGTGGTCCACTTGTGGTCGCCACACTCCGGGTCAATCAACAGATTTTCCTTTGCTTTTGTCAAATTCAATCAACTGAATTTTCGTTTGCTTTTCCCCATTTCTCTTCCTCTTAGCGCTGGATGTTTATTTTCCCACCACTTTGGTGAAATTCAAGCTGCCCATCAATGAGGAGTCGGAGAGCATCTTCTCCAAGATACCCTTGGCCCAGTTCCAAGTGCTGCGCCTCGACAACAATCAGCCGGCCACGGACTATATCTACAATCTGGAGGAGAATCCACTGCTCCGCCTGAATGCCACCTCCGGCGAGGTTTATATGCGCACGGACTACCAAACGATCAATGAAAGTGTCAAATATGTGCTGACCGCCTTTCCGCGCGGCCAGGCATCGGAGGAGGAGCAGCTGCTGCAGCAGGTGGCGCATGTGACGCTGGAACTGATGCCACAATCCGTGGCCGATTACTGCGCGGAACTGGAGCACATTTGCTTCTGGACGGGCGCACACTATACGATTGCCGAGTCGACGAGCCCGCAGAACAGGAGTTCCTTTGAGCCCGTGCTGATCGGCGCCTTGAACTCGCGTGCCGCCAAATATCTCTGTCCGCACCGGGCCGTGGAATACGCTCTGATTGCGGGCAGCGCCCACTTTGCGCTCAAACAGAATCGCTTGTACACCAAACAGCCGCTGGATCACGACGAGCTGAATGGCCTCCAGGCACGTGCCGGGCAGCTGCAGGCCACGATCAGGTGCACGGTGCAGCTGTCCAACCAGGAGGAGCGCCAGTTCTTGCGGAGCTACAACGTCACCCTGCTGGATCGCAATGACAATGGGCCGCGTCTGCAGGAGCGCCAGCCGCACTTTAACTTCCACCTGGAACAGCCATACTTTAAGGCGGTAAGTGTGTGGGTGTGTGTGTGTGTGTGTGTGTGGGTGTGTGTGTGCCTATCTGTGTGTGTGTTTGTGTATCTGATTGTTTTGTACACCCAAGCCCAGACAAACGTCTGGACGCTGTCTACGCGCGTGCACTCAGAGAAACAATCAAGCAGGTTGTAATCAGATGAGATACAAATGTGTCAAGGTTGAAATTTCTTTGCTGAGTACTTCATTACTAATTTCTTTATCCCAAAATTTCCTGTATACAATACAATACTTATATTTGTACAAGTACTTAGTGCTGAAATTTTATAATTTTAATAATTTTTTAAGTTTTAATACTGCAATTTTTAAATTTATGCATACTTTCAAGCTTTGGCATTTCGAGTTAATCTTGGAATTCTTAATTTCATTATTCCATAATAGTCAAATAATTATATTTATAAATTTACTTAATTCTGCAATTTTTTATTTTTTATTATTTTTTCAAGCCTTGAAATTTTTATATGCACTTAATCTTGGCATTCTTAATTATAATCAATCTGTTTTAAGTACAGCAAATTTCATTTAGAATATTTATTTAATATTTATTTAGTTCTTATATAAAGTTATTTTCAGTTATTTTCTTCGAGTGTAGTCAATGGGTGCGGGCTTTATTGAATTCGCTCTTGATAAACGCTCCCGGGACACGCAAGCGGCAATCCCCGCCAATTTCTAGCTTCCCCGCCATCATTTGGCCATTACCGCGTCTGGCGGAAAGTTCGCCTTCATTTCCGTAGCTCATCATTAAAAACGCGTAATTTCTTGACGAACTTTTACGATTGCCACACGAAGGGTGTCAAGTTGCTCTTAAAGTTGCCGCAGAGCTTTAACTCTGAGTACGCGTAGTGTCGGCGGGGAGGGGGGTTGGAGAATCAAATTATGTTGTCATGTTGCGGCCAAGTGGCCAAGCCAAGCCAAGCCTATTCCCGAGGAGCCCGCTAGGAGCCGCCAAAACTATGTCATTCAGTTGTTCGTTAGTTGCAAGTAATTGCTCAACAACATCCACAAAAAAGTGTCACATAAAAAAAACAACAACTGTCAGTTTAGTTGGGCCATTACAATTTGTAGCGGGTAATTCATATTTAAATTAAGTGCACAGCACATTAAATTAGTTTTAGATGTGGCCTTTAATATGAGCTAATTTCGGTAAACACCCTGCATTAAACAAGTCCGTTGAAGGTGCGTGTGTTCTCCACTGGGGAATAAAAACAATGCGAATTATTGCTGACAGGTGCTGAGAATTTATACTGAAATTGAGTCAGCTACTAGCTAGACTATATACATATATATAACGAAAATATCCTTTTAAGAGTTTCAAGTTTCGCTCTCCTCGACTGCGCTCAAAAACTGAAAATTCGAATTCAAATAGCCCATTTTAGTTTCTTTTTTAATTTCCATAACGAAGTGAAGAGAGGTAAATTCAGTTTGTGCAATATCCTGAGATTTTGGGCGTGGCAAATTGCACAATTAAAGCAAATGTTTGCGAACAGAAAAAAATTTAGAAAAATGTGTAAATCTTTCAGATCTAATTTGCATATTTGCAACTTCGATATTTGGTCAAAACTGAACCGATTTTCAATTCATAATAAATTAATATGACCAAGAAGCGAGTCCAAAAACCGATAAATATCGATAATAAGAATATGGGACAGATAATTTGAAATACATTTTTCAGACGGACAGACAGATAAACAGGGTGATGCTGATCAAACATTATAATTTATGTGGTTAGCATCTACCTTCAGAGGATTCTTACAGTTTTTGTCAGAAATGGTTTTAAATTTGACAAGAATTTTGCTATGGAATTGCAACCCCTTATTAATTTTATGTTTGATGAAATGTTGCTCATGGTTTTCATATTTAAAATTGAGTTAATCTAACGCGAGGCCTAACCCAACTCAACCCAAACCCAACCTGTCCCTAGTTCCTAGAACATCCACCGCAAATGTCAGTTCCCCAAGGAACCCGCTACCCACAACTTACCCACCCACCATTGCTGACCTTGTGCATAAGAATTGTATAGAAAATGCTAATGACGGATTGGGTCCCTGGAGTCCTGTGCTGGCCATTTGCGCTGGAGGTCACTGGGAGCGGTCCACGCAGCGTTTAATTATCGCTGGTCAGTTAATGAAAATGCTAATGAAGTGACAACTTTCTGGCCCGCTCGTTGCAGGAGGAGCCCGTCGGCGAGAAAATCATCTACCTGGACAAGGACACGCTGGCGGCCAATGCGCATCTGAACTATGCCATACTGAATGACAAACTTGGACTGGTGCGGCCCGACTGCCACGCCTACGAGGCGGACCACACGGGTAGACCGCACACCATCATCAGTTGCCGTAAGCATGGAAATTCATTCTTTAAATCATTTTTAAATTGAATATTTTTTTTTAATACTCTGTTTACAATATCGAAACTGGTGCTATTATTTTTTTCGCTACTTTTTGATTGATTATAATCAAATATTTATCCTGCAACCAATTTTAAGCATTTTTTACACTGTGAACAGAGTATTGCGCAGCCGGTTGTGACAGCTTTGTGACACATTTTATTGGCTTTCTTTTTCTTTAGAGCTGCGCTTTGCCCGGAGTGGAGTGCTCCGCCAGGAGCCCTACTGCCTCGAGCTGCAGGCGCGCGACCTGACCATCCAGGCGCGCAACGTGACGAGCACGGCGACGGCGCACATCTGCCTGCACGTGGACACCAGCCGGCTGCACGAGAGCGACCAGGAGCGGCCGCAGGCGCTGCCGCTGCGCGTGCGCCAGCAGCGGGTCTTTGACAGCGCCGGCGAGATGCTGCACACGGATGGGGCCGGCGAGGGACGGCGGCGGCTGAGCGTCAGCTACGAGAAAGATGTGTTCGTGCACCGCGCCGCGGCCGCCTTTTATCGCGTTGCACAGCCGGAGGGTTTTCTGGAGCTGCACAAGGTGCGCGGCTGGAAGTTTGCGCTCGTCGAGGATCGAAGCGGCGCCTTCGGGCTAACGGAGACGGCGGGCATTGTCTATGTGCGCGACGCGCTGGCCTTGGAGCATGCGCCGGAGACGATTTATTTCCTGAACGTCACCTGGCTGGACGCGGAGAGGCAGCCGCATGCGTTCGTCATCAATGTGCACCTGGTGGAGGGCAGGCCGGCGTTGGCCAATTGCGAATTGCGCCTCAAGTCGCGCTCGCAGACCTGCGCCCAGGTCAAGTATCGGACGCAGTGCGTCAAGTTCTGCGGCCTGGCGACCAATGGCGGCGCCTGCGTCTGGCGCGGCTCCAGCACGGCCATGTTTGGGCGCAACTACGGCTCCTGTGTGCCGGATGCGCGCTACTGTCCGGATCATGTGTGCGATGCGCTGGAGGAACTCAATCCGCATGCCTGTCCGCAGGATTGCACGCCCGCCGCACGCATCGTGGGTCCCCACACCAGCAACGATAATGGGCGTGGCATACTGAGCGGCTCCGGCACCTGCCTGTGCGAGGACAACGGCAGATGCTCCTGCGCCCCGCTACCCGACGAGGATGAGGCGAAAACGCGCCGCCAGCGCAAGCGCAAAAATGAAACGGAGGCGGAACTGGTCAGCGTCTCGCCCGTGCAGGAGCCAGGGCAGCAGGAGCAGGACCAGGATCAGGGTGCTTTGGCGCTGGGCGTACTCCATTTGGCGGGCATGGAATGCAAGCGCTCCTGCCTGCTGGTGGTGATCAGCTGCCCGCTGCTCTTCGTGCTGCTGCTGCTCTGCCTGCTGCTCTCCCAGCGCAAGCTCTGGCAGCGCCGCCTGGGCAAACAGTCCGCGACGCCGGGCGCCAAGCAGACGTTGCCGGCCAGCTTGGAGGCAGCTGGCGGAGATCTGGCGCTGATGCCGCTGCAGAGCTGCTTCAAGTTCGAGAGCGCCGACGCCAAGTGGGAGTTTCCGCGCGCCCAGCTGCAGCTGGACACGGTGCTGGGCGAGGGCGAGTTCGGACAGGTCCTAAAAGGCTACGCCACCCAGATTGCCGGCCTGCCCGGGGTGACCACCGTTGCCGTGAAGATGCTCAAGAAGGGCGCCAATTCGGTGGAGTATATGGCCCTGCTCTCCGAATTCCAGCTGCTGCAGGAGGTCTCCCATCCGAATGTGATCAAACTGCTCGGCGCCTGCACGCAATCCTCGGAAGCGCCGCTGCTCATCATTGAGTACGCCCGATACGGTTCCCTGAGGAGCTATCTGCGGCTCAGCAGGAAAATCGAGTGCGCCGGCGTCGACTTCAGCGATGGCGTCGAGCCCGTCAATGTGAAGATGATGCTCACCTTTGCCTGGCAGATATGCAAGGGCATGAACTATCTAACCGAGCTGAAGGTGAGTTCAACTCTGGAGGAGATTAGTTTGGCTTGAGAACAGATCTTCAGAAGATTCTCAAACCATAGTTTGAACCAATCCTCGATTGATCGATATCTGAAGAAAATTCGATCCTTGAATGAACCTCATCTTCATCATGTTCCTTGTTTTCCAGTTGGTGCATCGTGACTTGGCCGCTCGCAATGTGCTCCTGGCCGATGGCAAAATCTGCAAGATCTCGGATTTCGGATTGACGCGCGATGTCTACGAGGACGATGCGTATTTGAAGCGTTCGAGGGATCGTGTGCCCGTCAAGGTAAGTGACTCAAGGGAGTCCTTTTTAAGCACTTTAGCCGAATGCTTCGTTTTGTCGATAGTGGATGGCGCCCGAATCTCTGGCGGATCATGTGTACACCAGCAAATCGGACGTTTGGGCCTTTGGCGTGCTCTGCTGGGAGCTGATCACTTTGGGCGCCTCACCGTATCCGGGCATAGCGCCGCAGAATCTCTGGTCCCTGCTCAAGACGGGCTATCGCATGGAGCGTCCGGAGAACTGCTCGGAGGCTGTCTACTCCGTGATACGCAACTGCTGGGCGGATGAGCCGAACGCACGTCCCTCGTTCAAGTATCTCGCCGCGGAATTCGAGAAGCTGCTCGGCAACAATGCCAAGTACATTGAGTTGGAAACGAATGCCGTGTCCAATCCGCTCTACTGCAGCGATGAGGCGGCCCTGATGCCCGGCCAGGAGCTGATCGAACAGCTGGGCGAACCGGAATCACTGCAGCATTTGTGGTCGCCACCAAAGATGAACAGCTACGATTTGGAGCTGCCCAACAGCCGCGAGGAGTCCGTCGCCGAATTTCAAGCGGCCGCCGCGGCAGCTGCCCCGCCCGGCTACGATCTGCCCCGTCCACTGATCGAGGCCAGCACCACGGAGCAGGTGCTGCGCTACGAGAACGATCTGCGCTTTCCGCTCAACATACGCAAGTCCAGCTGTGCGCCCAGCTACAGCAACATGACCAACGGATCTCCGGCGGCAACAGCCCTGCCCGAGTACGCGGTGCCCGTGAAGCGCGGACGCTCCTACATGGACATGACCAACAACACACTGATACCCGACAATCTCGACAATCGCGACTTTGAGAAGCATCTCTCCAAGACCATCTCGTTTCGCTTCTCCAGTCTGCTTAATCTCAAGGATCCCGACACGCCGCAGCCACACGCCGAGGATGCCGTTTGAAGAAAGCCAAAAAAAACAAAACTAAAACAAAATATTTTTCAAAATTTGTCATCGATCCTTTTCGCAATATTTTCAAAAGCGCCTGAATTTTTAGTTCAAATTGTTTGTTAATTAGTTTTAATCTTATGTATCATATATATTTAGCTTTATCTTGTTGCCAAAATTAACTCGAATACTCTGTTGCATTTAGAGTGTGAAGCTTGCGAGAGACTCTGAAACCGAAACTATCTGAGCGATGAATTCTTATAGATAATTCTTCAAATATTCAAATATTCACAAATATTTGAAAAATACCTACTTTCAATTTTATGTGTTTAAGCTTGCATAATTTATTTTAAAAATATGCGACTATCTTCTGCTGTCAAATATCAGATTGGTTAATTGACTTGATCGATACCCTATGTGAGCAAAAACTGAGATATGAAGTAAACTAATGGGGAAAGTTGGGAAAATCAATTCAAACTATAAACAGAAATAACTTAAACTAAAACTATATAATCCATATACTGAAAAAAACTGACGTGAAATCCTTTCTAAATATTCCAAAAAAAAACTCGCTTTATATATTTAGGCTACTTTTACTTGGTTTAGTTTCGGTGTCGAGTCAAGCTTCAACATTTCAATTATTTTTAAACATATAATCCATTAAAAAAAAAAATTTCCAATATTTTCATGCGCCTATTTCCAATCGAAATAATTATAAACTTAAAAAATCGAAGGTCTATGCCATATTTGTATGAGCTATCGTCGCCTATTTAAAGAAAATTGTAATTTAATCTTTAGAACTAAGCTTAAACCATAAATATTAAAATTTTAATTGCCTAAAAAATACGCTTCTTGTCACAAAAAATTTATATTAATCATGATTTAGCTTTAAGCAAGAAAATCAAAACTTTTGTGTTGTGCAATTTTCAAAAATAAATAAAAAAAAGCAAAAGCATTTTTATAATATTTTAAGTCAAGTATTTAGAGCATACCAAATATTTATAAATATATTTATTCACATTGTATATTTAACTTGAAAGCCTTAAAAAATTTGCTTAAAATTCTGTGCCCAAGTATTTCTAGCACTAAACTAAAAGTTAGGCACTTGCATTGATTTAGCCATACAAATATATATTAGAATAAGCCTCAAGAAATTGGACCATTTGTACTTATTGATGTATATGCCAAAAATTAGACTGTATATAAAGATATCTATATATATATATACATTTGTATGCCATTTCTATAATAAAGAATATTCCATATATATTTAAACTAAAATCCAAAATACTATTATTAGCGTACAAATCTCTATTGCTCCTCGGGCACCAGCAGATTGAGACTCGCTGCACTGGCCACGCTGCCCAGAAAGGTCTCCTCATCGCCGCGCACGGACAGCGCCTCCCGGCCCGTGCACACCTTGCGCTCCCTTATCATGGCCGTGCGCTCCCAGCGCGAACCTTTGCAGCTGCTGCAGCTGTGCTTGGGCAGCTTGAAGACGGTGGTGGTGCGATTACCGCAGTCCTTGCATTGATAGAAACGCTTCTGTGCATCCACCACCTTCAGCGGATGCCGTTCCTCCTTGCAACGCTCGGCGGCCGCAAAGGCTGTATATTTGCAGCGCTGACAAATGACCGCCTTGCAGGGCATTTTATAGGTGCTCAGCATTTTCTCCTCCATGGCCTCTTTGCGCTCCAGCTTGTTGAAGTATTCGTTTTGGGCTTCCTGCTCGCGCAGCTCCACCAGATTCGAGTGTGTGGACGTGGCGGCCATGATGCGTTCTAATCGCGTTTTACGCATTAGTTCCCGATCATCTTCCTCCATCTTTTGGCGCTTGGCACTGCTGGAGAACTTCTCGTTGAGCTCATCGATGGCGCGTCGCTTGCCCGTTTCGGTGCCGCGTGTGGAATTCGGATTGACCCGCTCCAGTGGCTTCTTCTTGAGCAGCGCTGCTGCTTTCAATTTGGCGCTCTGCGCCTGCCTCGCGCCCACATTCACCTCGAAGCTGAAATTCTCGCTGCCTGCGAGCTTGGGCGTGAGACTGGCATCGAAGGAGAAGCCGCGATTCTTGAACTTTTCCGGCACGCTTTGCGGTGTTGTGGGCTCGGCAGCTTCCTTGGGCTTGGGCGTGGGTGTGGCAGGTGTTGCCTGTGTTGTTTCTGTTGCTGCTGCCTGCGTAAAGCGTTCATTTTCCGCGCGCAACAAACGCAAACGCTCCAGATCCTGTTGGCGCTGCTTGCTGGTTGCCTCCACATTGCCGGCCACACGCGAGACGGGTCCGCCGCGCTCCGCATATGGAACGTTTGCAGGCACGCAGCTACGCGGCTTAGATTCGTGATCAACGCTGTGGGCAAAGGGCGACACATCGTAGCCAGCCAGCTTGCTCAGACGCTCGCGCTCCTTGTTGATCAGCTTGGCGCTCTTGCGTGCCGGCACCGCCGAGAAGGATTGGCCGCCATAGAATACCTCGCTTTTGCCTGCGTAAAAACAAATTTAAGTAAAAGATATATATGGTAATGACTATTACTCACCCAGCACCTTGTTGCGCAGCTCGTTAAGGCCGCGTCCTGTGGTGGCCGATTGCAGTTCCGAGCGCCTGGACATCTTGCCAAACTCCTGCTTCACATGGAACACACAGTAATCGCAGTCCGTTAGATTCACCAGTGCTGTGCATTTGTCTCCATTCTTTTTGGTTGCGCGGCATGTGCCCAGATCCTTGGACTGTCCCAGTATCATCACCTTCTGCGAGGTGTCAATGGACAGGCAGGCGACATCGTTGCTGCCCGCACGTTTCTCAAAGATCGTTGGATTGAGCACGGCCAGGCACATGCCTTCTGCAGTTTTCCACAGCGCTTTGTGCGCCTCCTTAAACAGAAAGATCGAGGCAGTCTTAACCTCACCACGAAGATCAGACAGACGCCACGTGGAATAGGGATCACCTTTCTTGGTATTGCGCACCGGCTGCTTGGATACGAGGGCGCCGGCAATGACCCAATCTTTGGCCAAATCGCCGCGTTCTATGTGAAATGCTAGACCGGAAAAAGGCACTGCCTTGCGTCCACTCATGCGCTCCTGCAGCAATGCGCTGGATATCAACGGATTAATCATGCGCAGCCCAAACACAGGATCTGTGTAAATGGCAGAGATTGTGGATTGCTGGACGGCTGGACCGGACTTTGTAGCTGCTGCTGCCGGCGGCGGTTTTTGGAAGGAGTTGCTCGTCAGCGCCTTTCTTTGGATGGGATTGTGCGGGTTTTTGAGACGCAACGCCTCCGGCTGTGGCGTTGAGGTGACCAGTTTTGTGGTGGCCCTCAACGACTGATCTACCTCTCGCGCCACTTTGCTCTCGTGCACAGTTTCACGTTGTTGTTTGAGTTTTTTATTAATATCACTGCCATATTCATTGTATTTGCGCTCCAAGAAGTTCTTGACCTCTTCGTCGTCAGATGAATCCAGTTCCGGCTCTTTGGGTTTCGCCTTTGGCTTTTCAGTCGTTTTGGTTGCTTTCGTCACCGTCACCTCATAGCTGAATGCGTCCGCAAAGTTTTTGTCTTCGCGCAAACGGGGAACTGCATTGGCCAAAGTGGGTGCCGCAGTTGCTGGAGCTGAGTTTGCTGAGTTTGCATTTTCCGCCTGATCGTTTTCAGCTTCGCCCAGCAGTTTTTCAAGTGCCAAAATTTCGGCTTCGTCTTCCATGCTTACATCGGACTGTGATACATTTGCGGGACTCATTGCCAGCGTTTTTTCTTTTACAATACAAATTAATAGTTGTTCACAACGTAACCGAAGTCGCGCGCACACAAATCATTTTTGGCGGGCCCAGCTGGTCTGTATTGAATAACGTCGCACGGTTTGCACTCACTACCACTAGGGTTGAAAACTGTTATCGCTAATCGTCATAATATGTCTGCAGCAACGCTGAAATTTCTTAGCCATCAGTGTTGTATAACTACTATTCGTACTTATTCGTTCAATTAAGTTACTCTGAATGCGGGAACTACATGACTACTAAAATGTATATAATTGTACTTTAGCAGTACTTTTGCGAAATTTAAATACACAACAGACTGTAAAATCTTGGTGTTCATGCACACAAAATTTCTTTAACCAAACAGCAATATTCCCAATAAATATGAACTTTTGCAATTTATTCAATTGAGCCAATAGTTCTTTTTCGTTTATGCACAACCCAACACTAATTTCTTCGTCAATATGTCATCTTTCGGCTTTTATTCGCGAAAATTTTAGTTGCGGAGCACCTTAATATTTAAATTTAATGCTCTGGACAGTGCTAAATCGGAGCCATCGGCCTGTCTAATAAACAAGAACAACGCGAAATATTAAACAGACACCCACGTGCCTGCCACAGTGGCTCTCGTAAGCCCCTGAAAATTGTAAAATATTTGCGGTTGGACGGAGACGGACGCGGTGCCGATTTTCCAACAAAAAAAGAAAAAGAAAAGAAAATAGATATAGCGCAGAACTCATAGCTAACCGGGCTCTGCACATACAATAATTGTGTACTTAGTGTTTAAGAATAAAGTTTGTTTTTTTTGCCTTTGCTACAGGCCTATCGCTCCGCCCGGCAATTAGTAAGAAGGTAAGAAGAAATGCAACATCAGCCAGCGCCTGTCGCAACCCGCGCATCTGTCCTTTATTATTATTATTTTTTTTTTGTAGTTGCTGCGTTTGCAAATGCGAATTTTTGATCGATTTATATGTTTAATAGCAAAAAACGCATGCCATAAAGAGTATCGTGGTCGTTTTGTGGTTAGAGCTTGATTTAAAACCATTCCCCACGTGTGTCCCCCAAGCGCATCTCGAATTTCGTCTCGTTGTTGTTGTTTTTGTTGATAGCCTTTGACTTGCTTCTACTCTTATCGCAATGCAACTTTGCCTGAAGGCATGCTGTGTGTACAAACGGGCACACAGATTGATTGATCCAAAAAGTGATATAAAATTCAAGCATAGAGTTGCCACACAAGCACAATAACAACAGTGACAAACATTGACCATTTACAGTTGATGCCTTTGCACATTTTGCTTAACGCATTTTCGCATCCACAGCTTTACATTGCTTGCTGCTGCTGTTGACTGTCACCTATTTCGCATTGCTCCGCTCTCCTCGCATCTCACACCAACCCACACAGTCACACATCAGCCGCTCTCATGCTCTTTCTGCATGTCATCTGTCGCGGTCAGTAGCCGGTCCCGGCCCCGCTCCCAACACCCATACGCAATCGAATCGAATAAATGGCCCAGTGTGCAATTTTAATTTTGAGAAAAACACAAAAAATTGGATATCGTTTCACCCGCACCCTTCATTTATTGCACTGATAAAGAAAAATATGCTCAATTTATTATGGAGGCGCCGCCTTATGACCTTGTTTTAGTACACTGCCCCCTCTTGTTACTCATTGCTGTTGACCAAAATGGAAATGTTTGTTGTCTCTATCGTAGAATTGTCGGAAAACTTGAGCTGACAATTTGTCTGCATGTTGAATGATTCTACGTGCGATCCACAAGATTTTACCGGTATGTGTTATTTTCATTTGTTACCAGTTAACAATCGTTGTTTATTGCATATGGCTTTAAATTCCATTTCGACCTTGTTGCACCTGCTTCAATTACACAGCCAGCTATTGGCATAGTATAAATAGGCTTAAAGATCTGGCTCACATTGCTAGTTGCAGTTTGTTACTGTAGAAGATCGCATGACTTTTCATTATTAACTGAATTTCTTAATCACGCCAATTCTTCTTCCTTCTCTCACTGGGCAGTGTTGCAACGATAAAGATATGAGTTCAAATATATTTCTAATGAGTGCGGAGAATGGACTGCGACACGATAAAATTGTTATACTCGATGCTGGCGCACAGTATGGCAAGGTAAGTGTAATTGATACTAAAAAAGAAATTCCAATTACGTCAACTAATCAATTGAGCTTTTTTGCAGGTTATTGATCGCAAGGTGCGAGAACTTTTGGTCGAATCCGACATTCTGCCATTGGATACGCTAGCTTCGACGATACGTGATGGTGGCTATCGGGGCATCATCATATCCGGCGGACCCAATTCAGTT
Organism: Drosophila melanica; assembly: GCA_004143765.1. Taxonomy (NCBI): domain Eukaryota; kingdom Metazoa; phylum Arthropoda; class Insecta; order Diptera; family Drosophilidae; genus Drosophila; species Drosophila melanica. The sequence continues at coordinate 40,739 of SCDT01001230.1, forward strand.
TATGCAGAAGATGCGCCCACGTACGATCCGGATCTGTTCAAGCTGAAAATCCCTATGTTAGGCATCTGCTATGGCATGCAATTAATCAACAAAGAGTTCGGCGGCACCGTACTCAAGACAGACGTGCGCGAGGATGGTCAGCAAAATATTGAAATTGAAACGTCATGTCCGTTGTTTAGGTATGCATCCTCATTGTAAAATACCCAATCCCAACAAGCAGCAACAAGAAAGCGTTCAAATTGTCAGCTTATTTGAGCGCTGATACAATGCTGCCATAGCAAATCAATGCCAGGAACAGTTCAGTTTAGCGCAGTCCATAAACTGATCTACACATGGCCTTACACTTGTTTAAATTATAATGATAATGCTTTTCAATTAATCAAGAGTTATCTCTTACAGTCGCCTTAGCCGCACACAGTCTGTGCTGCTCACTCATGGCGATAGCGTGGACCGTGTGGGTGACAAACTCAAGATTGGCGGCTGGTCAACGAATCGCATTGTTACAGCAATTTACAATGAGGTCATGCGCATCTACGGTGTTCAATTTCATCCAGAAGTAGACTTAACAATTAATGGCAAACAGATACTATCAAATTTTCTATATGAAATATGCGAGCTAACGCCAAACTTTACCATGGGCAGTCGAAAAGAGGAATGCATACGCTATATACGCGAGAAAGTCGGCAATAACAAAGTTTTGGTATGTCACAAAATCAGAAATATATCACTTAGCAAGAACTAAACTAACCTTTTAAACTCTTTTCAATCCAGTTACTGGTCAGTGGTGGCGTTGATTCGAGTGTGTGTGCAGCGTTGTTGCGACGTGCTCTGCATCCCAGCCAAATAATTGCGGTACATGTGGATAATGGTAATGTTGAACTTATTTACACTTACAACAAATTCCTCACGACATGTATCCTTCTAGGTTTCATGCGAAAGAACGAAAGCGAAAAGGTGGAGCGTTCGTTGCGAGATATTGGCATTGATTTGATAGTGCGTAAGGAAGCATACACGTTCCTCAAGGGCACCACGCAAGTGAAGCGACCCGGCCAGTACTCTGTGGTTGAAACGCCAATGTTATGTCAGACCTATAATCCAGAAGAGAAGCGTAAAATAATTGGTGATATATTTGTCAAAGTGACCAACGATGTTGTTGCTGAATTGAAGCTAAAGCCCGAGGAGGTGTTGCTGGCTCAGGGTACTTTGCGACCCGATCTGATTGAGTCTGCATCAAATATGGTCAGCACGAATGCGGAAACCATCAAGACGCATCACAATGACACGGATCTGATTCGGTAGAGCGATAGTATATTCAAGATTATTTTTATTTTAGTTTGTTTTTTGGGTATGCTTTGGGAAAATTATTAGAAATTCATGTGTATCGGAAGCAGTCCATATATGGAACATATAACTGGAGCCAAACACTTTAAAGAAATTGAGCCTACAACAAGTTGTAGGCAAGTGCCGGCATTGGTGTGCCAAGGATACAATTATTATTTATAGTTTACCCAACTTTACATGATACAACCAATCTTTCGCCTAAATTTATTGACTAATATGGTTCACACATTTACAGAGAGCTGCGTAATGCTGGACGGGTTGTAGAGCCGCTGTGTGACTTCCACAAGGATGAGGTGCGCGATCTTGGCAATGATCTTGGCCTGCCAGCGGAATTGGTGGAGCGACAGCCGTTCCCGGGACCTGGGCTAGCCATACGCGTGCTGTGCGCCGAGGAAGCATACATGGAAAAGGATTACTCAGAAACACAGGCATGTAAACTGCACAATTATTATCTACTCTTCGTATTAAATTGAATTTTATGCTTACAGGTCATCGTACGGGTTATTGTGGACTATAAAAATAAACTGCAAAAAAATCATGCGCTTATCAATCGTGTAACGGGCGCCACCAGTGCAGCTGAGCAAAAGGAACTGTTGCGCATCTCTGAAAATTCGGATATACAGGCTACGTTGTTGCCGGTGCGCTCGGTGGGTGTGCAGGGTGATAAGCGATCCTACAGCTATGTGGTCGGCTTGTCAACGACGAGCCAGGAGCCCAACTGGTCGGATCTGTTATTTTTAGCCAAAATTATTCCACGTATATTGCATAATGTGAACCGAGTATGTTATATCTTTGGCGAGCCCGTGCAGTATCTAATTACGGATATAACGCACACAACTCTCAACACGGTGGTTCTAGCGCAGCTTAGGCAAGCGGATGCCATAGCAAATGAGGTGAGTAACTTAAAAATATGATTATAACTATAATAATATAAATGAATGGTTTAAATAGATTATAATGCAAGCGGGTCTGTATCGTAAAATCTCACAAATGCCCGTCGTCCTTATACCCGTGCACTTCGATCGTGATCCCATTAATCGCACGCCCTCCTGCAGAAGATCGGTTGTGTTGCGTCCATTTATAACGAATGATTTTATGACTGGTGTGCCAGCTGTACCCGGCTCCGCTCAACTGCCATTGCAAGTGAGTTGCAGTTGAACTTGGAACAAGTTTAAATGTAGTATTGTTGAAATAATTGTTTTCTCGCTCGCATAGGTTCTAAATCAAATTGTACGCGATATATCAAAATTGGATGGAATCTCGAGGGTTCTGTACGACCTGACAGCCAAGCCGCCCGGCACCACCGAGTGGGAATGATGCGTTCAAACCAAAATCCTTTAACAGCCATTTCATAGAAATAGAGATATGTAGAAACAATAAACATACATACTGCATGGTAAACAACATAGAGACGCATGAGACAATAGCAGAGATGCCGTCTGCTGCTCATCCAATTCTGGTACAGCTAACATCTACTATTGAGCAAAACTGAGAGCAAATGAGGGAGCGTAAATACAGTTTAGAGTGCCGCTTTAAAAACAAGAAACCGAAAATAACTAAAAGCTACAACAACCAACAACAAATATTAACAAAAACAATTCAGGTTTATAATATCGATTATTGTGTGTAATTAAAGAAGAAACTGGAAACGATGTCAAACAAACAAAAATAACACCATATGGCAAAAATAATAATGGCCCTATATTAAAAATATTAAACCTAAACATGTACGAAAGCATGTGCGATTTGTTCCTTTTATGAAAAGGAAAATTACCGAAAGGAAAAACACAAGAATCATAAGAAACAAAAACAATTTATTTACGCATTTTTTAGTTATATATATATTTCAATATATATATATATATCTTTATATATATACATACACATATATGCATATATATACATATTATATATATAGATATATNATATATATATATATATGTATATATGCAGATATTAATTAAATGCAAAAGCATGTTCTGAACGTTGTAAATTTGCATAAATCTGTTTTCGGAGAAATCGTGATTGCAAAACAGAAAATTGTAAGAAGTACGAAATATTAAAAAAAAAAGCAAAAACTAGTGTAAGCTAAAATTATGAATTGTTATATAAAACGTTTTACTATTTAAATGGCTAAAACCGCAGCAAAACAAATTATTATGATAAAAACAAACAAACAAAAAAAAAAAAAAAAAATAAAACTAAAAAGAAATGTAATAAAATCGAAAAAGGCTATATGTAAATATGATCTTGAATTGACAATTATTAATTTTTCAGTTATACAGCCTGCAGCTGATGAAATGCTTCCGGCGTCAGGCTGAGCGTGCTGCATCGAGAATTTCGTAATTGCTCCAGTTTTTTAAGTTTTTGCGCATATGAGATGTTGCTTTTGCTTTTGTTGCGTTCCAAGCGCATAGGCTTAGCTGCGAGGCTCTTCTGGCGTACGTTTTCGGATTTTGGCGGTGTCTAATGGATTGAGAATATAAAACATATGATCAGATTAACATTTTTGACCGATGGTTTCTAAGCGTAACATAGGATTGTCCAATATTGAACCTATGATTGCTTTACGGCGAAGTTTACCTCGAATGTTTATAGCACATTGAATTGTACTCAAAAATACCTATACTTACCGCCTTTAGCGGCTGACGATCGAACATGTGCTTTAATAAAAACTGAATTTGCTCCGAATAGCGCAATTTCGGGGGCAGCTGATCGAACGTATTATTATATTTAGCCTCCTCTTCGTGCAGCTTTTCCAATTGGACATTATAGCGGAACATTAAAATGAGATTTTTCCATTTCTGGGGCATTGGATCCGGATATGCACGACAGACCATCTTATTGGCGATCTCGTTCCAGATCTCCTCCTTCAAAGCAAAATTAATGAAATCCTTGTGGTTCTCCATCCACAAGCATTCGTTCTGTTTGTACAAATCAATGAGTTTAAAATACTTGCGCCATCTGTGTCTTCTGCGCTGCTTAAGAGTTTTTCCAGAGCTTGGCAGAGACGTGAGAGAAGTCGATTTTCGTGGGTGCAATTGGTGCGACATAATGTTGAACTGTTAATTTTGACTATTTTCGATAAATATATAAGTGACGTGAAAGTCGGAATATTGTAGTAGAATTGTTTTATTCATTTAATATCGCTAACAATCTAAAAATGTTTAGTTTTAGTTTTATAATTGATACAATTAATTTAAACAAATTGTTACGAGTGTTGGTGTGGATTGGGGATCTGGGATGCTTCCAATTCGTATTTTATGTGACCGCTTATTGTCTGCTTTAAGAAATGAGTTAAAAAAAACTTGACACCTTTTGGCTTTTTTTTTTTATACATATTACAAGAAATTTTATTCGCATTCGCAGCAAACAAATTTGCAAAACAAAGTTCAACTAAACATAATAAGTGTAAGTATAATGTATAATTTGTATATATATAAAACTGTTTCACAATTTCTCGTTTTCACTTTCGATTACATAACTTTACTATTAGCACTTTTCGACACTGAATTAAAAATCTTTTAGAAAAAGCAACTCGCAAAAAATATAAAAAATTAAATCAAATATATCGAAAACAATACCATAATTTGATTGCTTGCGTTTTATGTAGGGTATATAAGTAACTATGTGGGTGTGTGTGTGTGTGTGTGTGTTTGTGTTCGGGTGTATCTTGAGTGTGTTAATGTGTGTGGGAGGCGAGAGGTTCTTATTGGGCCAACTCCTTCATGCGGTTGAGAGCGCTGCCAGCCTTGAACCAGCCAATCTGCAGATCGTTAAGCGTATGGTTCAGCTTAATCTTTTCCACCTTGTCGCCATTCTTGATCTCACACTCGACGGGCTTGCCGGGCGCCAAGCCGTTCAGATTCAGCAGCGAAATCTTGCTTGTGGGTTGAATCTGTATATAAATATTAGATATTATAAAAAGCTTTATTTTCACCTGATTAACAATCGACTCACCTTGTCGTAGTCAGCGGCATTGGCGAAAGTCAGCGGCAGGAGACCCTGTTTCTTAAGGTTCGTTTCGTGGATGCGCGCAAAGGACTTCACAATGATGGCGCGTCCGCCCAAGTGACGTGGCTCGAGAGCGGCATGCTCGCGGGAGGAGCCCTCGCCGTAGTTCTCATCACCAACGGCCACCCACCTGATGTTGTTGGCCTTGTAGTCGCGCGCCACCTCGGGCACATTGCCCCAGCTGCCAGTGCGCTGGTTCTTGATCTTGTTCATCTCATTGTTCTCGTAGTTGGTGGCGCCAATGAACATGTTGTTGGAGATGTTGTCCAAATGGCCGCGATACTTCAGCCAGGGTCCGGCGGCAGAGATGTGATCCGTGGTGCACTTGCCCTTGACCTTGATCAGAACAGTCATATCGGTCAGATCCTTGCCGTTCCACTTGTCGAAGGGATCCAGCAGCTGCAGACGCTTCGAGTTGGGGTCAACAACCACTTTCACGGACTCGCCGCTCTGTTTAACGAAAATTCCAATTTTATAAACCAATTTGTAACATTTGTAATCTCTGCCGAAAACTTACAGGTGGTGGGGCTGTGTAGGTATCCTGGCCGGGATCGAAGCCCCTGGCGGGCAGCTCATCACCGAAGGGCGCCTTAAGCTTGAACTTCTTGCCATCGGAGCCGGTGAGCTCATCCGTCAGTGGGTTGAAATCCAGGCGACCAGCAATGGACAGAGCGGTGACCATTTCGGGGCTGGTCACAAAGCAATGTGTGGCCGGATTGGCATCGTTGCGACCGGTAAAGTTGCGATTGTACGAGGTGACAATGGTGTTCTTGTCGCCCTTCTTAATGTCCTGGCGATCCCACTGACCGATGCACGGACCACAAGCGTTGGCCAGCACAGTGCCGCCGAACTTGTCAAACACCTCGGAGATGCCATCGCGTTCAATGGTGGCGCGAATCTGCTCGGAGCCGGGCGTCACGTTGAATGGGATTTTCGACTTGAGACCATGGCCCATGGCGTCCTTGGCAATGCTGGCGCAACGACCCATATCCTCGTAGGAGGAGTTCGTGCAGGAGCCAATCAGGCCGACCTTGATGTCCATGGGGTAGCCGTTCTTCTTGGAGTTCTCGCCCAGCTTGCTAATGGGATGGGCCAAATCTGGTGTGAACGGACCATTCACATGCGGTTCCAGTGTATCCAGATTGATCTCAATCAGCTCGTCGTACTCGCAGTTGCTGTCGGGTGACAGCACCTTGGCCTGGTATTTCTGGGCCTCTTTGGCAATGCTGCCGCGTCCGGTGGCGTTCAGATAATCAGCCATGCGCGTGTTGAAAGGGAAGAGCGAGGTGGTGGCACCAATTTCGGCGCCCATGTTGCAAATGGTGGCCATGCCCGTGCAGGAGATAGAATCAACGCCCTTGCCGTGGTACTCAATGATGGCGCCAGTGCCGCCTTTGACGGTCAAAATGTCAGCCACCTTCAGGATGACATCCTTGGGCGAGGTCCAGCCGCTAATTTTGCCGTTCAGTTTGACACCAATTACCTTGGGGCACTTGAGTTCCCAGGCTATGTCAGCCATGACATCCACAGCATCAGCACCACCCACGCCAATGCACAGGCCTCCGAGGCCACCGCCATTGGGCGTGTGGGAATCGGTGCCGATCATCAGCAGACCGGGGAAGGCATAGTTCTCCAGGATGATCTGATGGATGATACCGCTGCCTGGCTTCCAGAAGCCCAAGCCGTACTTGGCGCACGTCGATGCCAAAAAGTCGTAAACCTCACGATTCAGGTCCTTGGCACGGGCCAAATCCTTGACTCCACCAATTTGGGCCTCAATCAAGTGATCGCAGTGCACGGTCGAGGGTACGGCGACCTTCTTCAGTCCGGACGAGATGAACTGCAGCAGAGCCATCTGTGCGGTGGCATCCTGCATGGCCACGCGATCGGGACGCAGACGCAGATAGGAAGTGCCGCGCACAATATCCTGATTCGCTGGATCATCCAAATGCGAATACAGCACCTTCTCAGACAGGGTCAATGGGCGATTCAGACGACTGCGCACCACATCCAGACGCTTGCTCAACTTGTCGTAGGGCAGGTAAACGTCCGTGTCGAATTTCGATAGGGCCACCTTGGAGGCGGCGTAGCAGGAAGCATGAAATTGACGCACCATGGGGTCCACAACATGTTTGCCCAGTTTGCACACCTGTATATCAAATTAGACAAGGGTTGGGCAATTAGCACATGACAATTTAATTAGAGTAGAGCTCGCAGAAATGGCTTCAAAGTTTCAGTTAAGTTTTTGTGTCTAAATTTGTGTTTTATCATATATACTAACATTACCATATGCTATAACAATTTTAAATTTAATTGACTTTTATTACAAATACAAAATTTGTTAATGTTTATAAACAATTCATTATGTGCCAATCGAAATGCATACATAATTCATCACAAATCACAGGTCGAACAATTTGCTCATTGCTAATACAATGCGTAAACCTTGTGATTCGAGTAGAAGCGCTATAAATAACAGTTGATTAACATATCACGGGCACTTATATGTTATTAATTAACTTGATTGACCGGCTGTATCAATAACTTAGCGATAAGATTGGCAACGGGGCATGCCACTAGATAGGAAATTGGAAAAATATTTTGACTTATATTATAAATAATATAATATATTCTAAATATATAATGTATAACTAAACCAGGGACCGTATACTTTGAGAGAAGAGATGTGTTTAAGGGCTGTAGACAATTATTTTACAATTGAAAACGGGTTTTATTATTTGGTTATTATTCGGTTCACTTAGAAAGGATATTTCTTTTATTTTCTGGAAATATTAAATTAAAAATCTTGGGACGAGCTGCTCGTTGGCAGAGTTTTTTTTACTGTAAAAACAAACGTACGTACACACGTGATCAGGAAATATCAACAAAACAGATATCGAAATAAGCCAATTACATGAAAAGGTCAATAACTTATGAACTAAGAGATGTTAATGACCGCCCCCCTGCCGAAGCTAATTATAAGAATTCCCAGCTTTAACTGTTTATTTAACAGGTATAAAAAAAATATCGTTGAGGACGAGTGACTTTTACGCACACAAACACTGGAAAAATCCAAATATTCTTTTTATATGTGGTATAATTAAAAATACTATCAAACTGTCACAAGATAAGAACAACTAAGATATATGATAGGCTGCCGTAGCAATTGCCAGTTGAATAACGATGCTTATATAAATACACGTTGTTTAATTTTTTTGCAAATTAAGCATTGCATTGAAATGCAATGACCTTTAATCACATGCACCCACACACACAAAACAGTTTGTGCACTACTGTTATAATTTTGTGTTGAAGAGGCACCAGAAGATACTTTGATTAGGTAACAACATTTGAGTTCGTTTTTAGGTTAGAAAAGCGCAACGCGAAAAAACTGCAATTTGGATAGCGAACGCATTCTATTATTCCGCTCATATGCATATGAAAACAAATCATTTAATTTGTGTCACACTTTGTGTAAATTTGTTATTGGAGTTCAAAGGTGTTATCATCATAGATTTCATATTCATATGCGTGTCTGTCTCTTTTTGCGTTCGTGTGTGTGTGGTTGCACTGGCTCCGTATTTTGAGTTTTGGCATAGTTAATTGGCAACACACGTACCTGTGCTTGTGCGTTCATTAATCTCGCTGCCATAATTACGCGATTTTTTTTTAACTAGATATAAACACTCGAAATTCTCTGTGTGTGGTGGTCTTTTAAAATTTAACTCAGTCGTACATCAAAATTTTCAGCCCTCTCAGCCGGAAGATTTTAACACAGACTGAGCGCAATTCGTAAAATTGGCTCGCGGCGAGGGTGACATCGTATTAGAGATGAGCAATTGCCTCGGTTGTGACTGGCAAAATTCGATCAGCGCAGTACACCTAATAAATTGTAATTGTAATAAAAAACTCAAAGAACCTTACAAGTTAGCAATAAGTTACAAATAACTGTTTAAAATATATTTTAACTAACAGCTATTTAAAATTTGATTTTAAAATGTTACCCAACCTCTTAATAAAGACGATGCCACACATCGCTACCTGATGTGCCGATGATATCGATAAGTAAGCTCTCTTTGGTTAGCCAACACTGCCCTAATGTTTTGTTTGCGTGGGTGATGGGCGGGCGCAACCATTTGTCACAACTGTGCGAATAATATATCAGCCAGAAAATACATAAAATAGAACGATCCAGAAATGCTTAAAAAATTGACCACTTGGCATTGCAATGTCGGATCGTCGTAAGCGTAGTTGTATGCCCGAAGCAACTGTGGACTATCAGGCTGTACCGTTAAACGGAGATGCAACGGAAATTCTCAATCGAAATTCAAACTCAACGTCGACGTCGACGTCAACGACTACGTCATGCTGCAGGCGCCCCACAGCAGCTGCGGCAGATACGCCAAATGCATTGTGCTGTGGGCACGGCTACATTATACCCGTATTTATACTATTTGTGCTGGTCTTAATTGTGCTCCTGTTGCCCTGGGAGACATTAAATGGCCATATGGACGAAACTACCCCCGTGGAGACGCCGTTGCCCTGTCAACTACAGCTGGTGGAGACGATACCTATTGGCTTGAACTACACGCACGATAGTCCCAAATTTCTGAGCACCTTCGAGGCGTGGCAATTGCTGCTGAACAAGGCAAAGTCCACGGTTGACATTGCTGCTCCATACTGGACACTGCGTGGAATTGACATCAACGACAGCAGCACTCGGCCGGGTGAGCAGCTCTTTCAGCGTTTGCTCTCCAACGGCGATATCGGCAAGCCCAAGCTGCGCATACGGATTGCGTTAAACAAGAGCCTGGAGAGCGCGTGGCATGCGGATGCCAAGATCTTTGCCAACTATGGCGCCGCTCAGGTGGTCGCCGTCAAGCTGGCCAATGCGGGAGCCCTGCACACAAAGCTCTGGATTGTGGATGGCCAGCACTTCTACTTGGGCAGTGCGAACATGGACTGGCGTTCGCTGACCCAGGTTAAAGAGCTGGGCGTGCTGGCGCAGAACTGTCCGCAGTTAGCGCGTGATTTATCAAAAATCTTCAGGGCCTACTGGCTGGTGGGCAGCGATAAGGATGCAGCCATGCCCGTTCAGTGGTCGTGGCTATATCATTCCCACTACAATATGCGTCATCCCATGCTTGTTAGAGTTAATAAAAACGTTACCATGCGTGCCTATATATCCAGTGCTCCGCCGCCGTTAACGGCCAGTGGACGGACCCACGACCTGGATGCCATCTTAAACTGCATCGATACGGCTCTGGAGTACGTGCACATTGCTGTTATGGACTATTATCCGCTGATAGTGCTGGGTGCCAAGGTGGAGTTCTGGCCTCCCATTGACAATGCGCTGCGCCGGGCTGCCGTTGACCGTGGCGTGGCCATTAAGCTGCTGATTTCCTGGTGGAAGCATTCCGATCCCAACGAGGATAACTATCTGCGCTCGCTGCAGGAGCTGTCCACACCAAACCAACAAGTTGATATACAAATTGTGAGTGCTTGGGGAAAGTTTAGAGGAGAACACTAAAAAAAATTTCATATGTATTTTTGCCTTGCCCTCCAGCGCCGTTTCATTGTGCCTTCGGATGAGCAGCAGTTGAAGATTCCGTTTGGACGCGTCAATCACAACTCGTACATGGTCACCGAGAAAACTGTCTACATCGGCACCTCCAACTGGTCGGGCGAGTACTTTACTCACACGGCTGGCGTTGGTTTGATCCTCGCAGATGTCGACTTTGAAAATGACACACAGCATACGCTGCGCTCGGATGCTTTCAATTTATTTGCACGGGATTGGCACAGTCCGTATGCGTTGCCGCTGAAACATAATTTGCGTCTTTGAATTTGTAATTTTAAATTTAGCGCGTTCTCCTTTCTCGTTTTACAACACTGCCACACACAGCTGCTGCATGTCATAACAAATTGTTAAACAGACCCAACCTCAATGTAATACAAAAAAAATAAACACAAAATTATGGCAAACAAAAAACCGACCCGTGATCTCGTTGGCATTATTTGGCGAAACTTTTGGCGTTCGCTGATGCCGCGCCAATATCGCGGCAATTACATTGGCGAGGACTACTACGGCAACAAATTCTACGAGATACCGGCAAATCCGGCGATTGGTAAGCACAAATCATCGCGCTGGTTTGAGCCGAGCGAAAAGGACGCCTTCGACCAGGAACTGACCGCCGAATGGGAGGCTTGGCTGCGCGGACGGCGCGAGCAGCCGCCAACACGCGATGAACTCATCAAGAATCTGCAAATCATGGAGATGAAGAAACGCAACGCCGCCGAATTGGATGCGCAATATGCCAAGGGCAAAGATGCGGGTGCGCTGCCCAAACAAGTGGAGGGCAAAACGGTGGGCACGTTTCCCAAGTACAAGGAGTACGAGGTATCACCCGGCAAGGATTCGACCGAGAAATAAAACACGTTTTCCACTCTTTTATTTTGAAATGTTATTTAATTGTTAAATATATGTACTCCTAGTTTAGTTTTATACTACGCAGAGGCTATTTATTACCAATCATTCAAATCTAAATCCTTGACAATATCCATAGCCGTGGCAGCTTCATCGTACTCATCGACAGGCTGCTCTGCGGGCACCGCTACCTTCTGTTTCTCCTGCTTGCGTTTGGGCTTCTTGGGTTGCGGCTGCTCCACTTCGGAGTTATTCTCGTCATCGTCATCGTCATTGGGAATGCCCGCCGTGTCATCTTCTGAATCCGATGGGAACAGCTCCAGTTCGCCGTGTTCGTTGCGCACGGGCACGCCTGTCTTGGCCGCCGGTCGCTTCAGCTTGGGCACATCGTAATCCGCATTGATATCGTCCGTTTGGGCCGCTTGGCGACGTTTCTTGGTCTCGTGCATCTTCAGCCAGCTGGCATAGTATATGTCCAACGGCGTGCGCTTGTTGCGCACTTGCTGCTCCCAGGCCTGCACCGCCTTTGCGTCCTTCAGGTCAAATGTGACGCTGCTCTTGCTGCGCTGTTGCTCAATGAAGCGACCGCTCTCCTGAATCTTCTCCAGCAGCTGCTTTAGCTTGCGTGTGTAATTGGCATTGCGGCACTCCTTGAGGTAAGCCTTAATGGCCATCACCACCGGCACCACCAGATCACTGAACGCTAGCGAAGTCGATTCATGCGCTAGATACTCCAGCAGTAGTCCGCACACCTGTTCCACGACCTCATCGCGAAAACCATTCTCCGCCAGCTGCGCCTTGTTCAGACGCAATATGCACGTAAACTGCAGCGGCTTCATCGACACAGCGGTGTGCTTGCGATTGAAGGTATTGCTGCGCAGCACCTCCACAATGAGTGGCAGGACGGGCACATAGGTGTGCGTCTCCTTGGCCAGTGTGATGAGCGACTGCAGACAGTGGAAACGCAACGGGAAATACTGTGCCGTTGGTATCAGCCTTATCACGCCCGTTGCGATGGTCACCAGCGGATAGATCAGCGGTTGCAGCTGCGGCTTATTTGCGCTCGCCCCCAGCAGATCCGCCCACAGACGCAAAGAATTGATGTACTGCCAATTGTAGACGGCCTGGAAGCTGTCCTTCTTCTTCAATATCACCGCGTTACGCAGGTGTATGGCCAGCTGACGTATGTAGAGAAAGGCATGCTGGTAGGCAACATTCAGGTCCAAGGCGAACATCTCCACCAGCGAGCGGCGCATGAAATTGATGCCCGGCAGTGTGTTGGGCGACACAAACTTGGAGTTGCGCACATAGGCCAGGTACATGGCCTTCAGCACATGATTCAGCATGGTGGCCTGCGAGGAATAACACATTAAAATCACAATATGAGCTCCATGCGCGATTAAAGACAACTCACCTGCTGTTTGCGCGTTATTTTGAGTAGGCATAAGAAGGCCAAAACGCGCACCGTTTCATCCCCGGTGGCCCAAAGTACAATCAAACGCTTTAAGATGGTCTTACCCAGAGCAGTGAAGGGCGCCACCATGCCAGCCATCTGATGCAAATGCTTGAGCAGCACATTCAGTATATTCGAGCTGGACACCTGCTCCACCAGTCGAATCAAATCGCTCAGATAGTAGCGCAGGCAGCCGCGCACCTTCACCCATTTCTTGTGCTTGTGCAGCGGCAGGCTGCTGTTGGGCTTGACGCCCAGAACCCGGATTATAGCCGGTTGCAGGTGGAGCACACAGAGCTGAATGACGCCATTGAAGGCGGCTGCGCCCACGACTTTATATGCCGCGGCATTGGCCTGTTCACCCTCAGCGTCGGCGCTAATGCTAGCCAGTGCGGAATTAAAGGCCTGGATCACTTGACGCACTACCTCAACGGACACATTGGGCTTGGCCAGCTGCAGCTCCCATTGGCGCAGCAAATTGAGTGTTATCTTTTGAACACCGCCCGCAGCTGCGTCATCATCATCCTCGCCCTCAAAGTCGCTCTCATCGCTGGCCACGGCCAGATCATCGCTTGGCTTGTGATATTTTGCATCATCCTCGTCGCTGTCCTCCGCGGCTTTTTCCACGGTTTCGTCTTGCTCCTCCTCTTCTTCATCGTCGTCATCGCTGTCCATGAGATTAAAATCGAGTAGTTCTTTGTCATTCTTTTTGAGAAAATCATAAAACTCCGGATCTAGATCCTTTAGACCCTCCAGATCCTGCTTGTGCGACTTTTTTGTCGTTTTCTTCGTGGCACTCTTTTCAGATTTGTCTTTAACTGCTTTCTTCTTTGCTGCCTTTGGCACTTCTGTCACCTCTGACTGCTTTTTCTTCTTGATCAAGCTCTTTTTGGGCTTTGTTTTGACCAAGGACTTGACCTTTTTCGTTGCCAACTTCATTGTTTTTACGAAATTAAAGAAAAATAAATCAAATAACAAACTCGATGCCTCGCAACACGTGCCGCTTAATGTAGCTTAACAGAAGTACTCGTTATTAAACAAAAGTATCGCCGCGTAACAGAGCTGTTACTCAGTTAACAGAATTGTCTACTGCTGACGATACATTGTAGTAGCTATTCGATAGAAAACTGATGAGCTTGGCGGCTGTTTATATTTAAAAAACTTTCTACAAAATTCAAAACAGAACTGGAATTAAACTAATAATAAAAAGGTTATTAATAAAAACTATAAATTTTAGGTTTTTTCATTTTTATTATATCATGTTGAGAATAGAACTTATTGGCTATCACTAACAAAATTGCCAAGATTATGAATTTAGCTTTACAAAAATTCAAACCTTTCTATTTACACATTAATTAATCGGTGAAAAAAACGTCAATCAACTAATGAAAACGCTTAAGGGGGCGTTGTCTAAACTATACTATCATTTTTCAGCTGCAGCTATGCCTGCGTCTGCGTCGGGGGGCCACACATCTGGCCAACTTGTTCCCAACTGCCGCTACAACTTGTTACTGTTTTCATATATATGTATGTATCTATTTTTTTTTGCCAAGACTGAAAACGAGAGTGAGGTTTATGTGGAGCAGGGGTTGTTTGCCTTGATCAACGGCACTCGCAATTATTAATAGAAAAAATTCACGTAATGTAAAAAAAAAACTTCATACGGTCAGCTTAAATAATTGTATGCAAGCGCTTTGGGAACTCAGATCCGCCTAAACACCTACGACGCCCCCTTGAATTACAGTTATGTGTGTATTTTTTCAGCATGGTGAATGTGTTGTAGGAGTGTGGTCCCATAATCTCTCTCTGGCTAAGTTGTTAGGCATCCTTCAGGTCTTACGAAATCAAGGCGCAAATTACTTAAATGGAACGGCATCGGCTTTTCGATGAATTTGCAAACATGATAAGCGTTAAGTCCAAATAGCCCGGCTTCAATAAAAGTGTCAAACGCTGAACGTGTCTGGGCTGCCAATAGAGTGCGCCTACAGCATCGGTTCCAGTTCCAGATCCAGGTCCAATTCCAAACAGCGGTAGCTGCGTCAACAGTCGGCACTGCTGTTGTTACCATGTCATGTCGGCAGCCAAGCCCAATGGCAATTGCCCATAAATCTTGCCCGGCCAGTTGCCATTCACTTTTTGTTGTTGTTGTTTTTCTATGTTTCTGTTTTATTTTATTTTCCTTCCTATACGCGTGCACGCAAAACGCATGACGCAGCAGCTGCAGCCACTGTTAGCGATTTCCTTCTGGTGCGACACAAGTTCAAGTTTACGCACTGCATGCTGCAAGAGCTGTTATCGGAACCGAAAAAGGCTTCCTGTTCAGCTGCTGCGACGGTTCATTGAACGCACAAACGCACTTTACAGGTTTGGCACGCAGCAGTTGGCGGTTGGCCCACTAAACGTGGCCAAGCATCTGGCAACAGCACCAACCAAGGCCGCCAACCAGCCATTTGGGCCAACGCACCGCCTGTGCATTGCTTTGGCTGCCGGTTTCTTGTTTCGACCATTACGAGGTTTGGCTTTTGTTTACGATACCTGGCAGTTGTTGTTGTTTATGTTTATGCGCTCGTGATCATATGTGGGCGATGCTATGAATTACCCAATAAGGTTAATGGACTACATGATCTTAGCTAAAAATCTGAATCAGAGTCTGTAATTTGTTTTGGAGGTGTTTTATTTCACTTAGCTGAGAGCTTGTTAATTGTAAAAATATGCGGTAATTGTAATATAAATGTAATTCAACTCTTTCTTTAATAAAGCTAACCTAAAAGATATCGAAGCAAACGAAATGCATGGATTTAGCAATTAAATCTAATTAGCTGAAGTAAAACAGTTCTTTAATGGTTATAAATTATAACATAATTAAAAAACAATTTATTTAAATAATTTCGATTTAATTACTTCAAGCTCCGAAAGAGTTTTTTAGACTGGAAAACTTGTTCTGCTTACCACAAAAGTTGTGTTGCATTTACATGCATTTCAGTTTGTCCGTCCCGTCGTCTTATAAGCCTTATCAAGTGAACGCAACTGGCATCCCCCAATGCAAAGCGAATTGTGGCCGCTGAAGCGTGTACACTTCAGTCCAGTCCCAAGGCGGAGGCATGTCATAAGCATTTAAACTGGCCATAGAACGAACGTGTTAAATAATACTTAATACGTACTTATACGACTCGCAATGCTCTCTGTTCGTTGTGACAGTCGTCGAGTGGGTTGGCCCGCAAAAGTGGTTAATTATTGCGTTAGTTTAATGGCTATTAACTGTGCTTACCATCACAATTGTAATTGGATTAATTGCGCAAAGTGATTAATTGAATAACATTTAACTGCAAAGCAAATCAATAAGCAAATATTCACATCAAATTGAAAAACAAGTAATTGCAATTGCAGCAATAGGCCCCGAATTCGCAGTTTTCGGAGGCCACCCACTTGAATTCCACAATCAAGTCGAATGTTACTTTTTATTCAATTAATTGTAAACAATACAACTAATACAAAGCGCTCAGATTATAAGCGACTTCAAACTAAACTACAGGATACTCTTTTATCTGTCTATATTCATATTCATATTATAATAAGTCAATAAATTTTCTTAATCTTTAAGTCTGTGTATTGAAGACGTTTCACTATTCACTATATATTTTTTTAAAGATATTTATATTTTCAAAATTTAAGATACAATTTAAGATTAAAATTATAACCCAATAAATGTAAGCTAAAAAAAGATTTCACGCCAAGAATAAATAAATTCTACCAATTAGACATATGCATAACACAATGTCATTACTTATGTTTGAAAAATTAAAATAATTATTAATATTTAGTATATCTTTAGTATTATAATAGAAATGCTGCTCTAATATGAAAACTAAATATGCTCGAATTACTCTTTTTTTTTTTGTTATTCAAGTAGAGTATGAAAAATTAAATGAAATAATGAGCAGCATGGTTGGGTGTTAGAGGCGTGGGTGGGTTAAGCGTTGCAGCAAGCGGCAGCAGCAATTCGTAAGACATTCGTACAGTGCCAATGGTTTGTTGCACAAATGTGTTAGCCGCCTGGTGGCAACTTGCAACAATCAGCAGCCAACAACAACTACTGCCAAACAGTTGACTGGGCCAGGCCGAAATTCAATTCAAGCGTGGCTAACATTGTTTACGCCAGATTAGGCCGGACCCAAAGACCCGCTGACTAAGCCATAATTAGTATATACTCCTTTATGCGATTTTAATATGGAATTCGCATTTATCTGCAGCTCGTTCCAATCGTGGGCGTTACTATTACTTTGCGAGGAAAATCAAGAAACAACGTTGGACGCGAAAACACCCTTTCATATATCAATCAGTCTATATTTTAAATTTCTTAATTAATTTTTTAAATTTTAGAGTGAGGAATTCCGAAAGTGAAATATTCTTGATCTGATCTGATTCATCGAGTTATACTAAATTCTTTTAAAATCTCTGAGATTATCAGATCTAGTCAAATGCATTGGATTGAGTTTTAAATAATTTGACTTAAACTTTTTTTAAATTTAAAGTTGTAACATCGACACACTAGTCAAGAATATATACCGTTAATAGACACGAAGATCAGCTTGTACCATAGTTATAGAAAACCTTGATATGCCCGTTTTCACCCTGGTACAGGGTACAATAATGAAAAATTTTGATAAGGACTTTGTCTGCCAGTTGGCATGATGCAATCGAGCCTCGAGATTGCGACAAGCTCCACTTGTTAGCCGGCTGCCCGGGTTTCGGCGTCTTAAAAATGGCAAAAAAAAAAACGAAATTGGGCCAAACGGAAAATGTAAGTGCATGTGGTTGTTGTTGTTGTTCGTGGTGTTGTTAAGTGCGACATGTGCATTGTTTTGAATTATGCAATATTTGCGGTGTCAAGCTGATTTATGCCAGTTGACCGCCCACAGGCTGGGCGAACGCCTCGCCGCTTGGACACCTCCTGCCACACGTCACGTAGCATTTGGCCAGGCAAGCAGCCGAGCCGTGTCCAAGATCAATGCCACACCAGCTCCGATTTGCATTGTTATGCTTAAGCGCAAGCTGCTTATGTCCGTTACGAATGCGGCGCTGGAATTCGAGGCGCGGCCGGTTGGCAAATAAATGGGCGTTTGAACCGAACTCATGATCCGTAAATGCTGCAGCTTTATTTATGTTGAACTGAACAGAATATAAGAATATATGCATGCATGTATGTATATCTAGAACTCGAATAACACAAGACACCGTATGTCCATCTCATTTAGACATTGTAACCAACGAAGTGGCGCCGACCAATGACTTCGCCCATGAAGAACCAGGTGATCACCTCAATGGTCACGAGGGTATTCAGCCAGGCTTCAGCGACGGTGAGCTGGCCAAGGCGACTGCCTGCACCCTTCGCATCGGACTTGGCAGTCTTGGCGGCTTTTGCGGCCGTTTTCCGTAGATGCGCAAAGTCAGCTGGCGTCGGAGGCGCCAACTCCACCTTAGCGTAGCGCATAAACTCGTCGAACATGGGACGAGCCTGGGCTTTCATTTCTGAAAATATACAATGAAAATAAGATATAAGCGATGATTAAAATGGGTCACTTACTATTGGCAAAGGCTGTGGCCTTGGCAATTAGGTTAGCCATAGTCAAAAAATCCTGTTAAATTGTTGAAAAATTATAAAAGCGAAAAATTTATTTGCGTTGTGACACGTTTCGAAAGCAGCTTTTTTTGAAGTGAATTTGTGACAAAGCTGGCAGCTCAGTCAAAGCACAATGTGAATGCTTGGAATGGAACAGGAATGTCAAGCAACACATATCGATAAATTTTGCCTAAGCCAACTTTATTTTGACGCTGTCATTGGTTCACATAGTAAATTGATAAAGTGAAAACAAGGTATTTTTCTAGATGGAAATAATTATGTTACTTTGTAAGGTTTTTTTAGTTTTAGTACTTTTAGAAAGGCTTAATCCTAAGTTCATATTAAATATAAATAAATGATGTGTAAAATAAAAAACTTTTTCAATCTAATCGATGCCTTAATTTACGCTTAGCCACTGTAACTTGTTTTGATCATGTCCAGGTACAAGAACACAGCCCGCAATTTACGTAAAATGTGTTGGAAATTTGCATAAGCGACCACGCCAGCCGCTTGGCTTGCAAGTTTCGTGAAAAGCTGCGCCAATTAGCTGATTTTGTGGCGATAACTGACCGATCATTACAATGCAGTCAAGATAGTTATTAGCAATGAGCTTCATACCAAAAAGATCTCCACCCACCGTTCGGGAAAATAGCCGCAAAGCAACACAATTAGGCCACGAAACAATGGCTTAGATGATCATGCATAGGGCCAAGAGGCTCAACAATTATATAAGCTTCATGGGATTACTTTCAAATTGAACTAAATATGCACCCAGAATATTTCATCATAGGTTTTTGTTGTGTTTTAAGTAATTGATTGATCTTATGAACAGCTTTAAAACTGTCTTAATCAAATAAATTTACACACCCATTACAATTACTGTCTTTCGCAGTGAGTGCATTTTAATTTACCTGGGTTATGAATATTAAAGTTAGTTTAGTATTCGCCGTAATAACTGCAGTCTGATTGCATTCCAATAGCCCGTTACGACCCTCAGCATTATCAATATAAAATGTGATTAATGCTGGTTTTTTTTTATGTGTCAACGCGTTGCAGCTGCCTCTAAATTGGTGTTCTGATCGTGTAAAAAAATGACCAACGGAGTTTGTGCTTGAAATTGTCTTTGACTCTTTGACCTGGTCGTTATAGGCGGGGGTCCGGTGTTAAATGTGATTTGCATCTGATGTCATTTTGAAGTTTAAAGCTGCAAAGTTTTGGAGCATTGCATACCACTAGTGAGTGTCCAAATATGGAAAAGTAGTTCGCCAATTTGATTTGCTATTTTGCATTTTTATTGTTTGCCAATGCTGACAGCGTTTGATTAAATTTATTTTTGGGCGTTGCCCGATCACATGCCTTCCTACTTTGGGGGCAGCGAAATGTCGGCTGCAAGCTACAATTGTTCACTGAGAACACTGAAAAAAATCTTAAAAATCTAAAAATCTGTAACAAATACTTTTAAATTGAATTTATAAATTATTTAAAATAAAAACTTAATATTTTCTTGAAGAAATCAAGCCGCAAATGATGTATATATTGATTTAGGTTTGAAAACTTTCTTTTGATCATTCTTTAAAAGTTTTGGAATATTCTATATATTATTGATACAATTTTTATTTTTTGTTTAATTTATTACTGTTAAGAATATTATTTAAAAAATATACGTAAATATTGGCTTTGATTTTAAGCATTCAAAAGTTAAGTTAAATAAAATATTGATAATAAATTTAAAGTTGTTATTTTTAAATGTTTTTGAATAAAACCAAACTATTTTATATTTTAATATTTCACAGGCTCGGTTCATGAACCGACACGGTTTGGTTAAAATTCAGTTAGAAGCTTTTTTTGAAAACCGACAGCAAGAGTTAGGATAATTAAATAAATTTAAATTAAACGAAGGGAATCAGTTAATGATTAAGATTATTGATTCAAAAGTTTTTTTTTTGGTAAGTTAATTGACTAGTTGAAAAACTAAATTTAAAAATCAAATTAAAAAACAACAACAGACGAAATGAACTAACTTGCGGGTCGAAATTTATCGCACATCGATAGCTTTTAAGCATTTATATTATGCTTATCGTCACTAAGCCAAATTAAAATTTTAAATTAGTAACAGAATGTTCTTGGGTTTGTATTATTTTTATTTAATTTTTTTGCAGTGCAGGCACGCGACCATTTGCGTATATTCTGCGACTTCGCCAGTTTGTGGCAAAGTGATATATAATTAAAAATATTCTGACAATCACAATAATAGGAGCTTATAACTATGTTTTTTTGTTTGTATGCAATTGCTGCCAGCGCCGCTGTAAACAATGTTCGTTGCAAAGGGGGTCGGAGAGGGAGGGGGTGCGCAATGCCGCAGGTCTATGGTTATGGATTTTAAATGTGTTTGTGAGTTTATCAATATAATTTGGCTTGTTGTTGTTTTTTGTTGTTGCAATTTCTGTGTTTTCGATTGGATTTGCCGATAGTTTTCGATAAATGTGTGCGTGTTTCTGTGTACGTGTGTTTGTATGTTTCCCTCGGCTCTTAAATTCTTTGCTTATTGCAATTTGCGCAACAATGCGGCCCCGCCCGCGCACGCCTGACCCACCGCCAGATGCGCCCGAGACGCCGACACCACCCAACTGATCTGAGCCGGACGATTTGACGCCGACGTCGCAGCTGGGCAGTGAAAGGCATCTAGCAGCCGGGCAGAGCACTTGGCCAGATCTGCTCCAATTCTGCGGCAGCGACGCCGACTGAGCCACACAGCCATTGGCTTGTGCCAGCGCCTTCGGCTGGGCGTCGTCGTTGTTTTGAGTCTAGTTTTTGTGTGTTTATTCGAATTTGATATATATTTTCCTGAGTGCATTTGTTGTTGCCGTTACTGTTGCTGTTGTGGTGTGGGGCAGGTTTTTTTTTGTATTTTTTTTGTTATTATTTTGTTGTTATTGGAGAAAATCCATTTGCTGTGCAAAGTACGCGCCAAGTTTTCGAGTATAAAAGTTACCACAATTTGGTAGTCGAAATCAGAATCAACTCGTTCGCTGAGCATTCAACAAGTCTTCCTTCTTCTCCTTCAACTTCTTTAAAACCACCCTCAACAACAACATGAAGGTAAGGATTGGGGCCCTAAGCTGGGCTGAACTGGCACTAACCCTTATAACCTTTATTCCTGCTTTACCCATTCAGTTCGCCGTTGCCGTAGTCATGTTCGTGTGCGCCGTTGCCGGTGCCCAGGCTTCGTGGGCCGCCATCGCGCCCGGTGTTTCCTATGTGAACTCGGTGGCCCATGGTGGTCCCGGTCTGTGGGGTGGTCCATGGAACGGTGCCTGGAATGGCGCCTGGAACGGTGGCTGGACCGCACCTGCCGNCACGCTTCGTGGAGCGCCATCGCGCCCGGTCTTTCCGTTGTGAACTCGGTGGCCCATGGTGGTCCCGGTCTGTGGGGTGGTCCATGGAACGGTGCCTGGAATGGCGCCTGGAACGGTGGCTGGACCGCACCTGCCGCCGTTGCCGTCCACGCTAGCGCTGCCCCGTGGGGTCTCTCCGCTCCTGGCTGGCACGGTGGTGTTCCCGGCATTGCCCTGGCTCAGGGTCCCGGCGCCGTCGCTCCCCTCGGCCATGAGGGCGTCTACGTTGCCAAGACTCGTGGTGCCATCCACACCGCTCCTCTGGCCGGTCACATCAACTCCGCCACCTCGGTGAACGTGGCCCCCGCACCCGGAACTCTGTAAAATGCTGCCAAAACGTATGCCAAAAAGGAAGTGTGGAGCTGGCGGGCAACGGGCCATCCACTTGTTGTCTGACTCTACTCTATCAACTTCTTTCCACGATTTCAACGAATACTCTACTCGGATACTCTACCACCCCCAACCATCAACCACTATTGTTTAAGCACACCGCTCTTAGTCCCGTTCGCGAACCCGAGAATTTCTCACGCTCACATTTGAGATACTTCTGTGTTCAGCAAATAAGTCCAACAACAACAACAATTACAACAACTACAACCAACAAATAACAGCTTGTGAATTTCTTATTACTTGAGAACTTATCAACCCAACCA
>SCDT01001231.1:0-21537 GCA_004143765.1 Drosophila melanica
ATTATTATTAATTAATTTTGAATTTATTACAAATGTATAGATTTTTAGCTTTATTTATTATATATTATCTTTTCCTTACATTTAATCAATTTTTTGTTTATAAAAAATTCCTCTTAAAAACATTAAGTTAAACAAAAGAACAAAAGTAAACCATTTTCTTACGATTTGTCTAATGTCGATTAGTGGATATTTCGTGTTAGGGCAATACCTTAATCCTTTTTTTTTTGAGTGTATAGTGGACTAAGTTTGTAAAAGGCGGTTTTGAAATTAGAAATTTGTAGGCGATTTAAAAATTTCCACCTTGGCCGGATTTTATTTAAGTATTTATTTTTTGTTATGTTTTTTCTCTGAACTCAATAAAACTGAACAATATAATCAATCTTTATTATCTGCTGTATTTTGCGCTATTAATTTGGCAATATTTTAATACACTCTACACTGAAACACACACACACACAATTGGCTGGCACAGTCAATTATGAAATCGTAATGTCAGCCATATTTAGGCGCCATAATTTATGGAATATTTATTTGCTTTTCTCAAATTCCTTTTGATTTTTGTTTTCATTTTTGTTTTGAAACGCACGCGCCTCCATTTTGTTGGGCGATTCCGTTTCAACGGTTTTGCTTCCCTTCTTCTCTCAGTATTATTATTATTCTTTTCTCGCTTGTTGGCGGCGGTTCTTTTACCTCGTTTTACGTGGTTGAGCGCCTCGACGATAAGTTTCTGATTGACGCCGCATAAATTGGCCGTGAGCCGTTCGCATTTCTTGTGACAATTCACGTCACATTCTTTTTTGTTCGCAAGTTTTTGGCAGCGTGGGCGGCAAAATGTTGAGATTAATTAAAACAAATCGTTATTAATATGATTATGAATTGTGACCATGTATATAAATATACACAAATATATATTGGGTTTCATTTTAATGATTCTTGCAGCTGCGATTTATTGGTTGCACGTTTCTATTGGAAGCTACCTTGGACCGATCACATCTGATGTTCATAGTGGCATTTCCCCCAAACAATTTTTCGCCACTCAGCATTTTATTAAACGTTTTGGCAACATTAAAGAGCAGAAAATGAAAAAAGCAACAGCACAAGAAAAACAATAACAAATCGAGTGTACAAATTGCTTACTCTAAAGAAATATATACACACAGACACACACCCAAAATGATTTTCAATTCAAACGCACATCCGTTTTGGCCGTTACCCAATGGCGAGCAGGGTGTGGGGTGCGTGTATGTGTGTGTGTGTGTGTGCGATGTTCTTTTAATGTAAATTTAATAAACAACAAATATTTGCAAATATTTGCATGCAATCACATGAAATTTCATGCGAATTTGCCAAGTCAACGAATCAACAACGCAGCCAAATACAAAATTGTGTACAAATATCACGCATACGCAGGGTGTTACACATCGAGCGAGGGAGAGAAAGAGAAGGAGCGAAAACGAAAGCCAAGCGATGTGAAACTTGCTTTTGTTTGACCTGTGTAATTGGCTATTTGTTGTTCATTTGCCGTTTTCAGCTTAATAAATTGCTACATTACATTATTAGCTTTAGGATATTGTAAATTGTTTCCAATCAAAATATGTTCGTAGCTATGCAAAGTAAAGTGAGGTCAACTAAGTACACTTAGAGAAAAATTACAGTACAGTAATAAATAAACAATTATTTGTTGGCAATTTTTCTTAAAAATTTCCTTAATTCAAAAACTAAATAGTCATTACAAGAGTTTCTATAGTTGAAAATTGTCGAAATTGTTTTTAATTTACGTTTTTTCGATTCAAGTAAAAATTACTTCTCCGAGTGTACAGTTAATTGTGTTAATTGAAAAACAAGCGGTGTTTATTTTTTAAACATTTTAAAGCAAAATTTTCGAAATTCGAAAACTTTTTTAAAGTAATTTTTTTAATTTGAAACTGGGGTTTGCAATGAAAAGTTGGATAAATTAATTCTCAGCTCAGCTCTTAATTAGGTAAAGTAACCTATTAAAAATATTATTATTCTCCGTAGGGCATTTAAATTGCATTCTTGCGTCAGTCGAGACTAAGAGTTTGTACTAATTCGGATTGTTTTCACACTTTCGATATCTAAAGTATTTGCCAATGCTTCTATCTAAAACTAAGCACATATTTAGTATTGTGCACATGTAGGTGGATTTCATTGGCAAATATTGAACGAGTTTTTGTTTACATTTTTTGCACATATGTATTTAAAGCAATTGAAATTTTATTCAACTTTTGCTTTCGATAATTGCTGCATTAAATAACTGAAGAATCGGCGAAAGGAAACAACCAAAGCGCTATAAAAGTTCTGACCGAATCATTGAACATATTTTAAATGTGTTTCTGTGTTTTTTTCGACAGAACCGCAAAAAAAAAGAACGTAAAAGAGAAAAATTATTTGCCATGCATGAGTTTTCAATTTCAAGTAAAGAAAATGAAAAACAGCAAAACATTAGATGAAAGACGACAAATCCCAAGAAAAAGACGAAAGACAAAGGCGAAACACGACGATGACCTAAACAATTTTGTATACAATTTGCTAAAAGTAAAATGCCAAATTGTCTATTCCTCAGATCTGCGATTCGTATCTGCAACTGTAAATGTATCTGTATCTGCAGCTGTATCTGCAGCTATATCTGTATTTGTATCTGCATGTGCATATTTACATTCATTTGTTCTTCAGCTCCACATTTTACTAGCAAATTCTTAACGAATAGTCTAAGTATTAAAATTGTTTAGACATTACATAAAAATATAATACAAATGCATTAAATTTGAGCTGAATATATTTTCAGATTAACTTTTTTTATTGTTTGCAAATTTTATTGTCTAATTGGTTTTATATCAGAAATAAAGAGAATATTTATTTAATATTTTTAAATAAATAATTTTTTTTTCGTTTAGGCTCAGCAATTTGTAACTGCATGCTTATAGTCTGAAGCTATATCCACTGAGATTTGTCTAGCATATCAAAAAGTAAATCAATATCAACCATAAAATTTACCATAAGGATAACAATATCTTTTTAAATTTAAATTGTAGTAATCAGCTAATTTTTTAGATATAGCAGCATTTAATTGGCAGAACCATACATAAAAGAATAGTGTGTGTTCTCGTTATTTATCTCACAACAAAAATAAACGCCTTTTAGGACAACATACTGCCTACTATTATTACTTAACTATACATTACACATATGCGACTAAAAATAAATTGAAAAAAAGAAAAATAAATAAATATAGAATGCTACTTAGAAAACAAATTTTCCTATTTTCAGGGAACTTTGCATGACTTCACAGTGTTCCACTGTTTTCTTTCGAGTGCCCAACGCGTAAAGAATAGAAATGTTTCTTTCCATTTTGTTTTCTTTTTTCTTTTTGTTGAGTATGTAGTATAATTTGGCCATAGGCAAAGGCATTTTTGTATACGCAGATACACAGATTTATAGCATGTTTATTTGTTTTTCAAACTAAATCTTTCGCATGCCTCTCTCTCGTTCTCTTCCTCTTACTCTCTCACTTGCTTTGTCTCTTTGTGACTATTGAAAATGAAAGCAAATTGTATGCACAACAATCATTTTCAATATCCTAGAAAACATACGGCTAACTAAATGGCCGAAATTCTCACGGGGCCAACAACAACCTGAAATTTGTATTTCAGCGCGGCACGTGGCGCCACCACACTGAGCGCAAAAAACACCAATTATAAGTCAATTATAACCAAAATAGAAATATTCTAGCGATTTTTGCTGTTAAAAAATAATCGAGTTTGTCAAAAAAATATGAATTGAAGGCGCATTTTTTTTTGTTTTTCAATTTTATAATATTTGCTTAATACTTTTAAATTATTTATTACTTTTCTAATGGAAATTCATTGTTTATTTTATTAGGCATTGTGTTTAAGCTTTACTTAAAGTAAATAACTGATTTAACAAAACTAAAGTAAAATTCTTAAAATTGCCATATAAAATTTCCACTTTATCTTTTTTTTTCGATAACTTTTCTAAGTGCAAAAAAACTCGAAATTTTTAGTGTACTTAAAAAAAGTCTCAAAAATATTCTCAAAATTCTTTAAGCACAATATTTAAGAGCTTCGTTCTTAAAGTTGCGATTCAAGAAAAAGTACCCAATTTGAAAATCAACTTCATTTCAGTACTCAATTCTTGAAATTTTCTCCTTGTGTACTTTAAATAAATCTCAAAAATCTTGACAAAATTTCTTGAGCACAATTTTTAAAAGTTTCGCGCCTAAAGTTGTTTGAATTAAAAACTTTGGATTAAAAGATTGATTTAAGTACAAGATTTGTAAAAATTTTCTCTTAGTGTACTTAAGAGCTTTGAGTGTAAATTAAAATTGATATAGAATAAAAACATTTGTTTGACATTTGTCGAAGTGAACACGAGAAATGGCCAACAGGAATGTGCGTCGATGCATGACCGTACTGTCTGCCCGTCCGTCTCGGTGTCTGTGTCTGAAATAAGTCTGATCTCAAACATTTTTACGTGACGCTTACCTAACATCTTTTTGGGACTGGAGGGCGCGGTGCCGCCCTCAAAGCCGGAATCGTTGCTGCACGTGCTCATCCTGATGATCGACGGTGAGCTGGAGACGGAAACGCTGCCCGATGCCGGTGCAGAGGCAATGGCGATGGTGGCTGGCGCCAATAACGTGTTGCTGCTGTTGCTGCTGGCAGCAACTGTTCGCTTGTCGTTTGGAGTCGTCTCCTCGCCATCGAACTCCTCGGAGCTGGTACTGCTGCTGGCATTGCTGCTGTGGCTGCACGCATCGCTGTCCTCGTCCTCGTCGCTGTCATCGTCCAGGGAGCCGCCTGTCGCCACGCTGCCCTCCTCGCTGCTCTCATCATCAGTATTCTCGTCGGAGTAAACAATCTTTTCACGCTTCCACAGCGGACGGGGCGTGGCCACCAGTGGATAACGTGGCGCCTCCTCTTTCACATAGCATTTGCTGGTTGTATCAATTTTGATCTTCTTTTGTGGATCAAAGCGGGCGGGCGCTGTCTCTTTGGCCTTTTGCTTTTTCTTCTCCTTGCGCTGCTTTTTCTTCATGCTGGCACTCAAATTCGCACTGGAGATATCGTCCGAACTGTTGCTGCTGTCGTCGTCGTCTTCGCTATTTTCCGCGGACGAGGGTATATAGTCCTCTAGCTCGGCGTCAACGTCTCGCAGACACTGTGCCAAATTCGATACTGTTGCAAACTTTGATAAATTATTGCCGACGCCATCGCCGCAGCTGTTGCTGCCGCGCTCATTGTCGACAGCAGCAGCACCAGCATCAGCGACAGCAGCAACAGCTCGTCGCTGTGTCGTCTGCTCGTCGCCAATTGTTGTTGCTGCTGCTGCTGTTGTAGGCGTTGTCGCCGTTGTTGTGGCTGCAATTGCTGCTGCTGGTGCTACTGCTGCTTCTGTTGCAGGCGATGACGCATTTGTGGCTGCTGCCGCTGCAATGGCCGCCTTTGTGGGGGCCAACGATATAAATTGATCGGCATTGATTGGGGTCACATTGCTGTCGGGTAATGTTATTGTTGTTGTTACTGCTGCTGCTGCTGCTGTTGCTGCTGCTGCTGCTGTGGGAGTCGGTGCGACTTTCTTTTTGGCTGCTGTGGCTGGCGTCGCAGTTTTGCCAGCGCTTTTTGGCTTTGTCGTTTTCGGTGATTGCACCTTTGACTTTGGCTCAACGGTTTCCGTCAATTTCGATTTGGTTTCCGTTTGTTGTTTCAGTTTTGTTGTTGCTGTTGTTGCTGCTGCTGCGTTGTCTGGTGGTTGCTGCTGCTGCTCATTATTATGCGTTGTTTTATTTATTTTCGCTGCTGCCACTGCTGCCTGTTGTTGTTCAGGTGACTTGGCTGCTTGCCCGGCATTTATTTTTGGCGCTGCTGTCGTTGTTGCTGCCGCAGTTTTTGCTGTTGTTGTTGTTGCCGTTTCAGTCAGTTTTGATTTGCCTGCTGCTGCTGCTGTTGTTGTCGGCGCTGTTGTTGTTGTTAATGCCGTTGTCATGACTACAGTGTTGCCAGATTGTTTGCCTGCGACAGCAGCAACTGTTGCTGCTGGCTTGGCTATGATTGCTTTTGCAACAGTTGTTGTTACTTTCTCTACTGCTGTTAGCTTGGGTGTTGCTGTCGTACTAACTGCAGCTATAGCTGTTGTTGTAGTGAACGTTTCTGCACCGGTTGCTGCTGCTGTTTGCTTCGGTGTTGCTGGCGTGGATTTGGGTGAGCTTATTTTGGATGCTGTTGTTGTTGTTGTTTCACTTGCTGCTGCTTTTGTTGTTGCTAAGGATATTTGTGCAGTTGTTGATTTTGATGTTGCCGCTGTGGTTGATGATGCTGCTAGCTTACTTGTTGCTGGCGTGGTTTTTGGTGGGCTTATTTTAGCTGCTGTTGTTATTGTTTCAGTTTTGGTTTCTGCTAAGGATATTTGTGGTGTTGTTGATTTTGCTGTTGTTGCTGTCTCTGCTGTTGTTGCTTCACTTTTGGCTGCAATTGCTGCTGTTTTTGTTGTCGCTGAGGATATTTGTGCAGTTGTTGATTTTGATGTTGATGCTGCTGCTAGCTTCGATGTTGCTGGCGTGCTTTTTGGTGAGCTTATTTTCGCTGCTGGTGCCGTTGCTGTTGCTGTTGTTGTTTCAGTTTTGGCTGCAATTGCTGATGTTTTTGTTGTCGCTAGGGAGATTTGTGCTGTTGCTGGTTTTGATGTTGCTGCTGCTGCTAGCTTAGAAGTTGGTGAGCTTTCTGTTGTTGCTAATTGTGCACTTGTTGCTGTTGTTGTCTTTGGTGTTGTTGCTAATTGTGCACTTGTTGCAATCGTTGCAGCTTCAGTTTTGATTGCTGCTGTTGTCTCTTTCTGCTGTGTTTCTGGTGTCTTTAGTTCAATAAGAATTTCCGACTTTAGCAAGGGCGTTGTTGCCGCTGTTGTTGTTGTTGCTGCTGCTACTGTCTCTTTGGGCGACAACTCTGCTGACTCCAGGGTTGCCTCCAGCTGACGCTCGCTCAGCGCCTTCTTGCGATTGCTCATGTAAAGCGTCTCCCGCGAGCCGAGCTGCGACCAAAAATCTTCGCCGCTCTCAGACTTCTGCAGCGTCTTGCGTATGGGCTTGGGCGTGGCCACGCCCTCCGTCTTGACGGGCTCAACTGTGGGCGTGACCGCCGCTTGACTCTGCTGAATGGAGGCCTCATCGAAGGTAAAGATTTGAGCAACACTCACATGTTGCTGCTGCTGCTGTTCTTGCTGTTGCTGTTGCTGATCTTGTTGATCCTGCTGCTCCTTTGTCTTTGTCGCTTTTTTGAGCGGCGACGTCTTCGCCTTGGGCGCCGCTTTCATAAAGCCCTCGGGCAGCGTCTGCTGCTCCATCGTAGCTTTGGGCGGCGCCAGCTTTTTCTTGGGCAGCTTGAAGATCTTGTGTATCTGATGGTGCTCCTCGATCGTCTCCACGTTGGCCGTAAATTTGGGTGCCGACTCCTCCAGTTCCAGCACGCTGGGCATGTGCTGTGCACCACCCACCGCATTCTCCACGGCCACCACAGCGGTGATCTTGTGGCGGAGTTTCTTGCTCTTCCGTTTTGGCTGTTGGACCGCCGCTGTTGTCGTCGCGGATGTGGCCTCGTCCGTTGTGGTGCTGTCGTGGCTGCTGCGCCGCTCGAGATGAATCAGCTGGAAGCTGCCCGAGTTAGATTTCTGCAGCTTGTTGAGCAGCTCCTGTTCCTGCTCCTGGATGATGGAGGCACGTCGCCGCAGCTCGCCGGCATTCAGATCGTCGTCGATCTTGTCCGAGGAGATGTCCTCGCAGATGTCGTGAAATGTGGGACACTGCACCAGACTCAGACGTCGTATGCTCTCGGTTAGCTGTGCAGTCTCCTCCTCTTGTTGCTGCTGCTGCTGCTGTTGCTCCACATCGGACTCATCCTCGCTGTCGGCAACAGGCGTCTGTTGCAGCTGCGCTTGCGCCTGCAACTGTTGCTGCTGTCGCGGAGCAGATGGCTCCTGTTTCTCGTCGCGTATGTAGAAACGTTCGCGCAGCAATTGTCCGGGCGATTTCTTGTTGCTGGTCGTGGGAAAGGCGGCCAGCTCCTCGGCCAGCTTCTGGCGCCAGCTCAGACTGGGCTCCGCTGCCGGCGGCAGATCACGAAATTGATGCTCCTCCTGTTCTTGCTTTAATTGCTGCTGTTGTTGCTTTGATTGCTGCTGCCGTTGCTGTTCGGTAGTTGCTGGGGTCTGTTCGGCGCGCTCCTTGCTGCGCCTGCGTACGGTGGATAGACGCACCACGGCTCGATTACGGCGTATTGTTGAGCGTCTTTGTTGGTGCTGTTGCTGCTGCTGTTGTTCCTGTTGCTGCTGTTCCATTGGCTGCTGCTGCTGCTCCTTTGATTGCTGCTGCTGCTGTTGCTGCTCCTCCTCCTTCTCCTTGGCCATTTCTGACTCACGTTTACGTTCCGCCGACTCCGCCGTGCGTCTGTATCGCGCCGAGCTCACATCGATATCCGCCGTATTTATGGCAATGGGTCGCGGCGGAATATAGCGACTGTTGCTGCTAGTGTTGCTGCTGCTGCTGCCACCATAGCTGGACACGCTGCAGTATTTGGGCGACTGAATGCGCGTTAGCGGCATCAGGCTGCTATGCCCGCTGTGGCGTCCTGTCAGCCCGGAGCTTTCCGTGATGGTGGTCAACTTGGGCTGGTATCGCGAGGACAGCCCGAATATGCTGCTGCTGGCGCTGCTGCCGCTGCTGCCGACGCCGCCGCTGCTGCTGCTGGTGTAACTGGGCGAGCGGGGCGAGGGCAGCAGCGGCACCATATAGCTGCCCGGATAGGCGCGATTGTAGCTGGACGTATAGCTGGCGGGACTGCTCCCGGAGCTGTAATACGGCGAATAAAGCTGGCTGCTGCCGCCGCTATAATAATAATTGCTCGAATCCGAATAGAGCGGCATTTTGCCTTCTCGCTCTCGCTTACGCACTCAAAAGTTTAACAAAAAATTTTACAACTTTTTTTGCACAATTGTCTTTTGACTTTTTTTGTTGTAATAGATTTTATCGCTTATCGTTTTATCGGTTTCGTTTTCTAAAGTTAATTGATGCGTCTTTATTTATATGCCCAGCGCTGTTTTGCAACCGGAAATTTGTTAGCCAGTTACCCCGTTTATATTTACGTCTATTCAATGCTATATATTTATGATATTTCGATCACATTTTCGTCGCTACATTCATTCATAATTTTAGAAAATTTCATACAAAAATACTTAAAGTATTTCAACGGCTTTGAATTTGTTCACAGCTTAACGCTTGCATGATTTTAAGCACATAGATATATATATCTATATATTAAGATATATATAGAGTGTATATGATGTCCGCGTCTCTGTTTAATTATACAATATTTGTGATCTTTTTTTTTGAGATTTCAAAATTGCTGTCATAATGTTGCCAACTGAACAGCAGCAATAACAGCAACATTAATTATCTCGAAATGGCTTTTAATTGCCAATGATTGAAGGACTAATTGTAAATTGAATTTGAATCGAAACTAAATCATTTCAAAAACGTTTTGTTTTTCTGATTGCTAATTTAACAAATATTATAGTGTTGTATATAAAGATAATTTTGAATTGATCGTGAAATAAATTCAGTTTGTATCTGAAAAAGGTCTCAGTTTGCATTAATTTGTATTTTTATTAAAATTGAGCATTGAGTGAACTTTAAGCTACGACTGTCTTAAATGAAAAGCTAGCAAATATTTTCATTTGAAATCTAACTGAATATGGATTTACTTTAGAGCTGTTAAAACTTTAAGCTTAGACTTAAGTCAATATGTATTAGTTTAATGGATTTAATCGAAAGTGACTTTTAAACTTTCTCTTTGAATATTAAAATAAAATCTCGTTCTTTTGCTTATCATCTCTTTAAGAAGACCGCCCTAGATTAAGTGTGAAAAGCTTTAATCTTAGTTGAAGTTGGGCTTTAAAAAATTAAACATGTAAAGTTTTTGTTTTGAAGAACTTTAAAGCTTTATCGATATTGTGTTTTTTCTAAACATATATATTGTACTATTTTTAAATGAGCTTTAAGCTCAGATCTATGTTAAGCCTAAACAGATTAAGCTGAATACTCGAGTGTAGTCAAAATTTTATGTAGTTCATGTTGAATAATCAACGAGTTTTTTTTAAATCAAGATTGCCACGCTTAAAGCTTAAATCCACAGCAAATTCTGAGAAAAGCCTAAACAAAATTTCAGCAGTTTCCTACGAGTAAAATAGTATTTACTTGAAATAGTTTGAGCAGTATATATTAATATATATATTAGCTCTGGCCACATGCGGCATATAGAAATAGACTATGTTTCATATAGCAGCTATATAAATTTGTATGACGTAAGCTCACGAGTCGTTGTCGTCAATGTTGTTGTTGTCGTTTGTCTTTGTCTTTGACGTGGCTAACCTGTCTGGCGAATTTCCACAAGCACGCGTAAAGAATTTTGTGTAATTTTATTTTTATATTATTTTATTTGCTAGTTTTTTTTCAATTTAATTTTTTTTTTGTGTAACTTTATTAACGACCGGCGCGTTACTTTTTTTTGTTAATTTTTTTTGTTTAAATTGAACTAAACTGTAAAGTAAAATAAAAAAAAATCATACAGACACTTTTCAACGAGCCGAACGCATTAACGGAAACTACTGAAATGTGAAAAGACAGCGCAAAAATGTTGAAGGCATTGGAGCTGTTCCTGATCTCGCACACACACACACACACACGCACACACACACACACACACATATGCCAGCAGAGCACAGAGAGAACCCAAGATTCTGCAGAGACTGGGGGCTAACTTCGACATTATTGATACTGCTGATGCTGCCGTACATGTTGCTGTTGTCGCTGTGTGCGTGTTGAGTTGGCCCAGACCAACAACAGCAGCAGCAGCAGGCAGGCATTGCCTGGTGTTCGAAAATGCCGCTCTCAGTCAAAGTTCTATATATTCTTGCTGATTTCGAAATATGCCACACACACACACACACACACACACACACAGTCTAAACACAGCCACAGCAAACACAATCATAAATTAAATGTCCACACATGAGCGCGAGAAATTTGTTTTCGAATTTCGAAAAGCATCAAAATTTTGAGTTTTGAAATTTTATTTGGCATATGCTTCCTCTTTTTTCTTTGTTTTTGCATAGCGAAAGTAAAAGCTAACCAGCTGACAGAGTGAGAGAGTGAGCGACCGAGAGAGTGAGAGAGAAAGAGAGTGGAATTCTTGACTTGTGAGTGCTTTATGATAGGCAAACTATTGAGAATTGTAAGAGCAACGATCTCTGCCTGTCTGTACTTTCTGTCAAATTGTTAATCGTTTTCAAAGCTATTTTTCTTTTTAGCCACAATTTATGAACCCACTGATTCGAGTGGATTTTTACGAATTAATTATCTTAAATGATTTACTATTGAGAAAGACTGGAAATAATGAGGAGAATCAATAGTAAACAGATCAATGAGAACTGTAATCGTGCATGCAATATAATTAAATAAGAATAAATATAAACGTGTTATATTCCGATAATTGATAAAACAAATGTTCCATTTGGTCCATTTTTCTAGAAAGAAAAAACAGCTTAGTAGAAAGCAGAAACTACACTAGTGTATTTCAAGATTTTAAATATATTATTATAACAGAATTTTGAAGAAGGTGACCTAAGAATTATGTTGCAGACTAGCCAATTTATGGGAAAAAAAACTAATTGAATTTATGCAAAACAAATATATAGAATATGTTAATAATATATTCATTCAAGGAAAATCATAAAAAAAGAACTAAAAATAAAGACAGATCGTATTTATTATATTGAAGATGTGACAGCTTTGCCGGCAAATTGTCGTGTTAAAAAATTCTTAAAAGTTAACTTTTTAGATATACAAAACTAAATTACAGCGTTTAATCTTCGATTTTTCTTATAGAATTGCAATAATTGTTGTACTTAATAGAATTACAACAATACGCGAAATAGACATTACAGCTTTTGTGAATGATTGCACTCAATTAAAGTACATTGTTGATGTATTTTTTTATTATATTGTAATCTTCTATTCTGATTCGATAGGAATTCTATCCTGCATCATCGATCAATATAGCTCGCAACTAACTAATTGGCAACAGTTTCTTGGGGACTTGATCAATAACCTAAATATATATATGTGTATATATATATATATATATACGTGATGCGTTATGCTCTATACTCAACACTATATAAACCCAAGCTACAACTCATCTTCGTAAAAAAAGCTAACACCTGTTCCGCATATATCTGCTTTCTGTTCCCATGTTCCCATGTTTCTCAAATTGGTTTTTTGGTTTTTTTATATGGTACCAGCAATTTTTTCAATTCTATTTAAATTGTTAACCAAAAATCTATGAAATATGAATATTTATTTATTTCTTTTCCATATTTTTTCAGCAATAAAGCAAATATTTTGGCACATATTTGGCACGTGTAAATTTAGCCCTAATGAAAGCTGTGCAGATGCTGAAAATTTTTAATGCCGAACGATTTAGAATACCTTTTCAAGAAATCTTATTATAAATGCAATTATGTTGTTGTCAAAGTGTTATTCTTGAACATTCGAAACGCTCGAAAGGGTTTATTTAGCTTAAGCGCAACGATGTAAAGGCTTGTACTATATATAGATATATAGATATAGATATATATGCACATATGCTTATGATAAATAATGCTCAATTTGGAAGCTGATTGATTCGTACACCTGCTAGATGCAATGTTTTTGCTTTGGCAATTTGCGCTCTTCTTTCCTTTCCCCCAAGAAAGGGAAATAACAAATGCCAGAGGCAAAGAAAAAAAAAATGCTTGCAAAAAAAACCAAAAAAAATAAATTTTTTGCCACACGACGCTGACAGCGCCGCGACGCTTGACGGTGACGCTTTTCGGTTCCGCAAAATGCATTTATAGCCGGCACACACAGTGCAGCACAAGGTGTGCGTGTGTGTGTGTGTGTGGGGTTGAAAGCGCCAAACAACTAGAAATAGAACTGCAACATGTCCGAGTAGCCGTTGCATTCACTGGCTGCCTCGGCGAGTACTTAATCTTTGCGATTTATAGCCAGGCCGACTTTCCATTATTTTTAACGTTTTGCTTGTCGTGTTTCGTATATGTATATAACTATATATATATATAAACCTCTTGTATTTTTAGTATTTTCGTATATACTGGCAGCATTCCTTTCTTGTCATGTTGTTGCGCCTTGTAAGCTGCATCCGTAAGGTACGTAAATAAATTAAATACATTTAAAAAAAAAGTATCTTTAAGATACTTCAACAAAATTATGAGCAAGTGTGTTTACTTTATGAATGGTCAATTTCGCATTCTCCACTAAAATTGCAATCTATTTTAAGAACCTAAAACAACGTCAAACAACTTGAGGAATTCTCAAGTATTAGCTATTTTGGTATTATTCTAGAATTTTATTTATAATTTTGTATATTTTAAATATTGTTTTGCAAAGCGAGGGTAATTTTGTCTCAAAAAGAACTTTAGCTACCTCAATGCTATCATAACACAGCACAAAAGCTTTTAATAAAAAAAATAGAGGGTATTCTGCAGTCGTGCATAGCCAAACACACACACACACATGTACTCGATATATTTTGTTCGGTTATTTTTGTATCTTCTGTAGTCCGCTGTTTGTTGGCAAAGGCGCAATAAATTGATTTCTAATACCATATGTCCCGCCTGTCTGCATTAATATCTAGCTATATAATGTGAATCGGGCTTAATTGGGTTCAAGCATTATAAATAATTTCACCATGCCCAAACAGCGCTTCGCAAATGCCTTGACTCTAGAGCGAATATTAATTTGATTTCATTTTAATTTAATTTGAATCATCGCCAAATGAACTCTAAATCATAGTTAATAACAACATAGAGTCAAGATTTATCTATATTCTTTAAACGTTTTAATTTAGAGCCAAGAAGTATTTATTTGTCTTGGCAACAGAAAATATATGAATAAATTGTCAGTGGTTCGAATCACTATTCGAACTCGCCTTTTTAGTAGGAAACAAAACCAGTTTGCAGCTTAATCTTTAAATAAAAAAACAAATTTCCAATTCCGATTTCAAATAGGCTTGTGTCAAATCCTTCTTACATGAATTCGAAGAATATTCATAATATGATATTTTTTATTTTTCTAGCACATAACAGGGTATCTGCTAGGCAACCAACCACGATTTGTGCATGCTCGTTAAAATGTATTTATTATTTTTCATTTATTTTTTTAACGACAAAATAAATATATCCCTGTAATATCGCCTATATGTATGTAAATGCACGCAAATGTACGAATATATATATATATTTCAACGGGTGCTGTGCTCATTTCGGTGCCACATAAATATACAAAATGTAATAAATATAAATTTAAAACGATGGCAGCGTTTTTTTTATATATATTTATTATTAACTGAACTTTTATTCTTCATTTTGCGCAATTTTAATTGCTGCCTGAGCAAACAAAAAGATTTTTGGTCATCCTCCTTAAGAAAAGAGAGCTATTTAATGCAGAAAGAGGGAGAGAAAGAGATAGAGAAAGAGCGCACGCGAGAGAGAGAGAGAGAGAGGGGTGCTAGAATTTGGAAGAACAACGTAAAGTGTAAGGGCTTTCCTGCGGTCTTTTTCTCGACTGTTGACTAAGTGTCATACCATTAAAAAAAGAAATAAACAAAAAAAAAAAAGAAAATATAAAAAACCACCTATGTATATCAAGTATTTTTACTAATGCATGTTCACACATGTGCATATATATACACTCTTATGCATTTCATATCGGTTGACGTTACGTGTGCCGTAAAAACATGTCATTTGCATTCAGAGCGATTAAAATAAATGTGCCCGAAATTGTAACAACAGGAAGACATTTAAGCGAAATGTATACAAAAAAAGTGTACAAGGCTGTCACAGACCCCAAAAACAAATGACGGCATTTAAAATACAACCCAATATATCAATACGAATGGGCCAATTATATATAAATTGCTTTGGGCTTTGTCAAATGATAAGAGGTTTTTTTTTTGAAATTTATAGAATCGAAGCATTACGGCGATTCTTATGTAATAAATCCAAAAGGTTGTAAAAATTCGTAGTTATGTTCTTTTTTTTGTCTACATTAATCGACTGCTTTGGGCCTAGATTGCAATCAAAAATATATATTTAAAATATTGACTTGTTGGAAATTGAAGATCATATTGTTTTTTATGTTATTTAAGTACATACATATATGTATATATTGTACATATATTGTCATATATTGAGAAATGTTAGTCTTATAGAAATGTTGTTCAACAGATTATCCAAAAGATCTGAGTATTCGTTTATACTGGTTATAGCCCCATATTATGTATGCAATAAAAAAATTCCCATTTTTCGTTTTGACCGTTACATTTTCTGTGACTACATTTCCCAGCCAGAAGCTCAGAAAGCTTTGGGTTGTTGCTGCTGCTATTCGAAGAGCTTTATCGCAGCTTTTTACTTGACGCGTTAGCTATAGACACGCAGACCAATAAATCGCAGCAGAGCAAAAGCTTAATGATTGAGGAATGAAAACTTTGGGACTTACCCTCACACTTCAGGCCCTGAATAAAAAAGCCGCCCATCAGCGAGCCGCAATGATCACAAAAGGTGGGCGACATAAAGGTGTGCGGCTTGAAGCGATGCGGCATATCAATCTTGAACCGTTCGCGCAGCAGCTGCAATGAAATTCGAAAGTGACAGTGAATAGGGGTATTCCCGGGCGTGGATTTCCTTTTTTTTTTGTTTACATACAATTGTGCTGGCGGAATTGAAAACGGAGCCGGAGCACTTGCCGAGCAGCTTATCGTGGCATTTCTTGTGCACGACCGTCTGGCAAACTGTAAATGGAGCATCGATTAATGTGCTGTTAGCTTCCAGCTGCCAGCTGGCAGAGTTGCCAGCCTACTTACCGATGCACTGATAGCCCTGCTTCCCAAAGCCCCACAGAAACAAGTTGCAAAACGCGCAAAATGTGGGCTGGCGAAAGAATTTTGCCACAAAGCTGTGTCCATTAACGTCGTGGGTTCTGCAAAGGCATTTCAATTATTATAATTCTGTGAAAATTTGCATAGCCTGGCAACTCTACGCACTTTTGATGTTTAATGGCGCCACGTCGATTGGTAATGCTGCGCGGCCGTGTGCGTCTGTCTACATAGCCGCCGCTAACACCACTAACACCACTGCCACCACCACTATCTCTGTCTCTTTCCCTGTCTCTGTCTCTGTCTCTGTCCCGGTCCCTTGTGTATGCCTCCTCCTTGGAGTGCTGGCGTGGTAGCTCAAAGGAATGCTGCTTGCCATAGTGATAGTGACTGTTGTAGTGATCATCACAGTCACGTTCCCGTTCACGATCACGATCCCGACGCGTGCCGCTGGCACTGGAACCACTTATTCCGCTGCCGGCGCCGCTGCTGCTGGATGAGCTCTGTTTGTAGCGCAGCTGCGGAGAGACAAAGAATTATTTTGTATAATAATTAGTAATTATCTTTCATATATACGAGATTTTCAAATAAAAAAATAAAAATTTTTCCCCTTTATACATAAATTATTTTGTTTAAAATATTTTGTAAGCTCAGCTTATGAATTCTTTTTTTACTTTACAATATCCTTTAACTCTTAATCTTAATCCTTAAAAATTGTAGATTTTAGCTTTGCATTGTATTTTTGTTTGCGTGCGATTATCCGACTTATACATAATGTAATATTTTCATATCTTATAAAGCTTGAAGTTAAGCGATAACTAAAAATATTTTTGGGAAATTAATTAAACGTCGTATAGTAAAATTGATCATTCAAGAGGTTCGCGATGCTCTGAAAATTTTTTATCTTTTTTGCTCTTTTAATGTGAAAATAAAATGCAAAAAAAAAAAATGTTTAAAAACCGCTAAATTCTGAACACATTTTTTATAGTTTTATAGCTATAATAAACAAAATGATGCGATTACATTAAAATTTTGCAAATGGCTAAAACTAATTCAATTTACAGCTTATAAATATTTATTTGTTATAGCAGTCTAAATTCATACGAGATTTTTATGCCAAATTAACTGCTTTAGCCTTGAGAAGAGTATACACTGTACGTAATTAGAGAGCCTACCCTGGAGCTATTTAAAGTTTAATGAAATTAAATGTATATCGCGTGGAATAGAATTGTGTATTCAATATAGAGCAGACGTTGAACTATAAAATTAAATAAAAAGTAGCTTTAAGATAAAAATAGATTAAATTAAATAGTAGCTACTATATACTTTGCAGTTATTATATTGATTTAAAAATAAAATGTAAGATAAGTTAGAAATCGATTTTTGGTTGTTTTTTACTAAAACAAATCAAATAAAAACAAAAAACAGACTCGCTTGCTCGTTATAATTCGCAACTAGTTTAGATGGCAAGCGGATGCTCAATAGCAAAGATCGCCAATGCTGTTGATGGAACCGGAAGGCTGTTAAAATAGCTGTGTGTGTGTGTGTGTTTTGCTGTTTTTTTTGATATCTTGTTGTTCGCTGGTGATTAAACATGTGATAAACAATAACCAGCATTGATTGACCTTGAGCCTAGTTGAGTTCGTTAGCAACTTCCGTTTGATCGCACTTACATCATGGCCCTGTAGACGTGAAGAGGAGGAGCCGCCGGAGCTCCGCGGTCGCTGACTGCTGC
The DNA here is from genome assembly GCA_004143765.1 of Drosophila melanica. NCBI lineage: Eukaryota > Metazoa > Arthropoda > Insecta > Diptera > Drosophilidae > Drosophila > Drosophila melanica. The sequence goes on from SCDT01001231.1 coordinate 17,755, forward strand.
TGCTGGAGCTGGTGGCCTTCTGCTTGCGCACTTGGGCCCGGGTGAACATCATCTTGGCGGCGTTCGCTTGCGCGTCAACAACGCAACGAAAGCTTTATACGATTTGTACGCCGTTATTGCGTCTGCCGTGCGCCACGCCAACGGTAACTGGAAGACTACAGATTGCCGATTGTCTTGTTGCCGATCTCAAATTCGCCTGCAAAACTCTACAAGAGAGGGGGGCGGGACGTTGCTGCTGCTGCTGCTGCTGGGTAATGGCAGCAGGCCTGTCCGGCTGATGTTTCTGTTTTCTGTTATGTGTTTAACGATACGCAAGGCGAGTACGAGGCGTGTTTCTTATAAGTATTTATATTAAATAAGCTTTTCAGTTCTGTTGCTCTGTTGGCATTTTTGTTCAGCTGCAAGCGACTTTAAAGCCCTGTTGATGGACATCTGAAAATGAAAACAAGAAAAACAAATAATGAAAGCAAGCAAACTTAAATACTCTCACAATGCGTGAACATAATAAAAATCGATGGAAAAAAAAACACACATTTATTTTTACGCTGTCCATATATATACATACGTATATATATTGAATTAATATTATTTATTCTTGATATGTCGTATATAAATTGACTAAAAATGACATAAGAATTATTTGGTTATAGGAACATTGTGACCGTGTGGAAACATTTATTTTAACATTTTGTATCCTCAAAATAGTAGATTTTATATATTGAAAAATTAAATAAAATAATAAAACAAGAGTTCAGATCAAAAAATAATATGAAGTGTACTGTAATTGAAATTTTTGTATTGTATTCCACAGTTCACTGAATTTTTTTTGTTAAAAATGTGACTATATCTAATATCTATATTTCAGAATTGAAATAATGAACAAATTTTGTAAACATATTTTTAAATATTGTGTTCGAAAGCAAATTACCAGAATAAAAATCCTTTTGCTTAGTTTCATGAATAAATTAGACTTTTACATGATTACACAATTTTTTGATACATAAAACCATTAAAAAAGCGTGATTCAAAATACATTTTATAAAATTTATTTCATTTGCTTTATATTTATAACAAATTTCATGAAGTTCATGCCATGAAACTCACTATTTTTATACTGTCACAAGTCTTTATTAATTTAATTCAACAATTGTGAAGATAATTTTTTGAAGTGGCAAATCACAATTTGTAGTGCAAAGGTGAAATCAAATAAATTTAGGTAATTCATGGCATAAACGCAATATAAGCTTATATTTTGAAATAAACTACGAAATTAGCTTAATTCAGTGGATTTCCTGCGAGTATATTAAAACATCACGTAGCAGCAAGTGCTTTTCATGGTGCATATGGATCGTGCTTGGCCAAGTACACGATCAGCGCAGGAAATGGTCAATCTTATAGATATACAAATGTGTATATGTATTATATTTACATTTATAGTATGTGTGTATATGCTTGGATATGGCCTTAGACAAATACGCATTCAAAATAGTAAGGGCACTTTGTCACGTATTGAAAAAATATACCAAAAACAATATCTGAACAAATCGTTCAGGTTGAGTGATGTGGAAAAAAATATAAAATATGCTCATTGATGAACAGGTGATAGGTCTGATTGATATTTATATATACATGTGTATATGTAGTTATACAGATGTGCAGATGCTTATACTGTATTTAATGTTTATAGTTTTTTCCTTTCTCACTGTAATGCATTCATTTTTGATTTTGCGCCTATTGGGTGAGCGAATTATTCAGGTTTCAGGCACCTACTATCAATAAACAACTGAGTCATGGGATTTTTGTTATAATTTTTGAGTAGATGTATCAAATGCTGGTCAATGTTTACGTTCTCGATTCTGAATAAAGACCGTAGGCTGTAGAAATTCTGAGGAAGTTCATTTGAGAAATTGTAGAAAAACAATAACAAAAACAAACCAATTTAAGATGCGTTCTTTGACGGCAGTTTGTTTTGCTTGATAAATATATATATATATATATATTTTTTTTTTCTTCTTAAGGCTTGAAGGGCACACACACACCCACCCACTCACACCCACACACACACACGCCTGGTTTTATTGCAGCTGAATTTGTGTAGGGAATCCACCAGCGTGCTTTTGGGCTCGTGAGTCGTCTCCATCGTCGCGTCGCCGTTTAAAAATATGTTTTTTTTTTCTACGTGCCACCAAAAATAAGTTTTCGATTCATTTTAAAATTTTGTTGTTGGTGCCTTGTCAATGTTATTATAAATAGAATAAAGTGGCGATTTGTGGAAGATTGCGTGCCAATTGATTGCCGGATATGATTAAAAAAAAGTACCAAAATCAATTTTCAAATGTTTTTTACCTTTCGTAATGGACATTTCCATAAAGGCCAAATGGGATTGTGGGGCGTTAAAAACAACAATTTAAGAGAGAATATGTTTTGTTGTAGTGTTTTGTATTGCATAGCTTACACATAAAGTAAATAAATTAATAAGCTATTCTGCGAAATATTTAATTAGGTTAAATTTTCTTGGGAAATGTATAACATTTTTGAGGTAGTTTATTTCTTATTTGGTGACTGTCAACATTTGTGGTGCTGTATTTTTTACACTTTAAGAATGTTTGTTTCAAATATTAAGTTTTAAGCTAATCTTTTAAATATTGTGTTATACGAAAACGTACTGTAACTTTTAATGTAAACTGTAAAAGCCAGCAACAACAGAATTTTGATTTTATTCATTTTTCATGCTTATTTCAATTCTTTTGCATTCCACACAAATTCTTCGTAATATTTTTTATTGAAATTAAAAATTTGTTAAGCTTCGTCTTTGAAATCTTTGATATACAAATGTACAAAAAGTTTAATAGGTACAATCAAAAAAAAAAATCACTTTTAAATAAAATAATGCTTGAGTTATTCAATTCATGTAAATTTTGGTCGATTTTTAACACGAAATTTGCTTTCAGCTGCACCTGACTGGTTAGAGAGAGAGAGAGAGAGAAAAAGAGATTTATAAAAAAAGTATAGTGAATTTTTTGTAAGCTATTGTTTAACTGAAATTAATACGATTTTCTGTGCTCCTAAATATTTTTAGCATAGGGTTTTTTTTTAAAACTTTTTAGATATTTGTAATTTGAAATTATAAACTGTAATTAATTATTATATACACAAAAAATTTGTATTGTTGCACCCGAAGGTTCAGCTAGTGAAAACTTGTCAATGTTTGGGGTTTTAAAATATAAAGATTCCTAGAGTATTTTGTTATTTGTCAAGTTCTAGAATCAATTGAATGCCCTGTCAGCTTTTAACAGCCAATGCCAATGCAGAAGATCTAAACGAGAATTTTGATGTGGTCAAAAAGTAGTTTCCCAGACCTCCACCAGACGTATCTCAGCGGCGCTCTAGAGCATGTGTCAACTTCAGATGCGAATCGATTCAGTTGCGGTAAACAATTTGTCGATGCGATTTTGGATGGGATGGGCTTAGAATGGGTTCGGATTGAATTGAATTGGATTGGATTGCTTTTGGCTTGGCGTGGCGGCAAACTTCGATGGCAACAGTATTGGCAACTATAAACACATTCCGCGTTGGTACAACGTACACACGCACGTACACTCAGACACACACACACACACACACACACATATAGACGAACACGATAATAAATATTTCGTAGTGAAATGCTTTTGTTTTAATGCCCCGCAAAACACAGCGCAAATTGACTGGATGATTGTGCGGCCGTTGTGGCTGCTCTGGCAGTCATTTAAATATGTATCTATATATCTATAACTATATATA
>SCDT01001232.1:0-25215 GCA_004143765.1 Drosophila melanica
TTTGGATTGTTTACATCATCGTTTCGTTTGTGTCCCATGTGTTGCCCCGCATCGCGGGAGGGCGGCCTTTTTTCTTGTTTTTTTTTTCGGTTGCATTTTCGTATATCAAAGAAAACTTGCAGCGCTTCGCATCTTTATCTAAAGAGTCCACGATATCTGTGTCATAATACCTTTGGCTGCATTCAGCTGGCCGCCGCAAGTTGCATGCAAATTTTTTGTTTTGTAGCTTGTGGAGCAATGCAACAAGGCCCGCTGATGACGTCATCGAAGACGCTCAATTGAAATGCAACTGGCGCTCAGCCAACAACCCTGAACGCCCACAAGCAACAACAACAAGCACAACAAAACACAACAATTGCAATAAGTAAGCGTCGGGTGGTGCTCGAATAGGAGATACTCTGCAAATGGTTGTTTCATACATAAGTATTCAAAATATGCACAAAATCTGTGAATTATGCTAAAAGAAATCTTGTTATCAATATTCATTTCAAGAAATCATCAAAAAAAAGGTTTAAACTTGTTCTTTGTATGCTAAAAGAGATTCTTGAGCTGAAAAGTTGAGTGCTCTGCTGACCAGGAATATATATACTTTATATTAACATACATATCTTTATAGCCTTTTTTAGCTATTTCATTTTTAGCCATATGTTAAAATTGTTGTTCTGCGTATGCTAAAAAAGAAAGAAACAAAAGTCGAAAAGTTGGGATTTCTAGCTTTTTTAGTTTATTTATTTATTGATTTTATATTGTGATACTGATCAAGAATATATATATACTTTATAGAGCATAGATGTCTTTACAACCTTTTTTTTACCCATAAGGTAAAGTTCATTTTCTGCGCATGTTAAAAAAAGATTCTTTAGTCGAAAAGTTGAGGGCTCTGCTGATCAGGAATATACATATATACTTTATATACTTTATATTAACATACATATCTTTATAGCCTTTTTTAGCCATTTAATTTTTAGCCATATGTTTAAATTGTTGTTCTGCGTATGCTAAAAAAGAAAGAAAGAAGAGTCAAAAAGTTAAAATTTCTAGCTTTTTTAGTTTATTTATTTATTATTCTTATTTTGTGATACTGATCAAGAATATATATACTTTATAGAAACAAAGATTATAAAGTTTTTAGCCATAAGGTAAAGTTCTTTTTCTTCGCATGTTTAAAAAAGTATCTTTAGTCGCAAAGTTGAGATCTCTGCTGACCAATACTATATATATTTAATATACTATATAGGAGCATGCCTTACCTTTATATCTTTATAGCCTCTTTAACCATTTATGGTTTCAGGGTATAAAAAGGGCCGAGTTGAGTATTTCCCACGTGAAATGCCTTTGATTTGATATCAGCCAACTGAACTGGGTGTGTTTCTGTTGCTGTCAACGTTTCGCACTTGAATGCTTAAACAGCGAATGCTCCCGCATCCGCACCCGCACCCCCACCTGCACCCTCACCTGCATTTGCACCTCCGCTTCTCCACTCCCAGCGGCGTGTAACCTTCAGCGTGGCCAGCAGCTGTTTGGACTGGCATTTAAATTTGATTATTGAGAGGGCTTTTCCAATGGGAAAGTTGGTTTGGGTCAGCTGTGCAAGAGCCACCACAGATTTGGTAATGGCCACGCTTTTGCCCCAATAGACAATGGACGATAACTGATTGATAGTCGCGGCACATTCCACGCTGCCTCTTTCCACCTGGAGCGGGCCAACGCAGAGCGGTAAACTTGTTTTTGTTTTGCAAACCACAAAAAATCAACGGACAAAAAAAAAAAAGGCCGATGATTAATTGGAGAGGAGCTGGCGCGTTTGAGGCGCGAACGCGTCTAGTTGGCATTAGCCATGTTTTTTTTTTGACCGCAAGCCGGCGGCTGGGAGACAAAACTCCCAACGGGCTGAACTTAGCCATGCAGCAGACATGGCCTCTATCATTTAAAATCGGTTAATGAACTGTGAAAATGGCAAACGAAAGTTTTAGAACTAGCCCCGAGAACCGTTTGCTATTCGATTTGTTGTTGTTGTTGCTCTTTTTGGGTGCCTTTTTTATTGTGGCAATTTGCATGTTGCCACCTTTCGCTTGTACCGTTACGCTCATTGGACACGGCTGCAGCCAATCCCCAATCACAATCCCAATGCCAATGGCCATAACACATAAATTAGATGCCGCAGAATGGGCTCATTAGCACCTGGTTGACATAGCGAATTGAGACTGTGAATTTGTTTTTTTCTTTCCAAATTTTATTTCGAATTTTTCTGATTTGCATTTAACGGCCATAATCATAATTGGGCACAAATATTGGCCTTAATATTTCGTTTTGTGGCTCTGGATGCTGCAACGTTGGTGGTCTTCTTCTTTTGGCTTTGCTTAATTGGAAGCGACTTGCGCTGAAAATCAAAAGTGCCAACAACAACAACAACAACAATAAGAAGAAGAAGCAGCACATAAATCAACTTTGAAGTGCAGCGACAGCAACAACAACAACAACAAAAACGCAGCTCAGCCGCAGTCCGAGTCTCAGCTCGGCCTTGCTTATCAACGTTTCCTTCATTTTGCGCTGCTGCTTCTTGTTGCGTTTCGTTTTGTTTTAGTCTTTACTTTCTTTGTTTGCCTTTGCCCGCACGATTTTTGGCCAAATGCAGCCGCTGCCGCTGCCGCTGTCGCTGTCGCAGTCGCTGCCAACGTCGCAGTCGCCGCAACAGGTTCTCGTTGTCGTGCTTGTTCTTGTTGTTCTTTAGCAAGAACTGGACGCATAGCACGCGCAACAGGTTCTGTCCAATGCCTGATTAAGTGGCGAATGTGTGTGTATATGTGTATGTGTGTGCCTCTCTCGCGCTCTCTCGGCAAACACTGACACGAACGCATATATAGACAGGCGGACTTGCAGGCGCGCTCACTGACAGCTGAGATAAGTGACTTTCAATAAAAATACCTGTTTATGTTGTTGTTGTTGTTATTGCTATTACCATTGGTTCGCTCTGCTTTGCTGCGTGCATGGCTTCTCTGCAGTCCACTATGATAAGACTGACCCCCATTAGCAAACGTTTTTACCAAATGGTAACGCCTCATGTCCAGCATATTGAGAGCGGCGTCAAAATTTCCACTGGGGTTTTTCGACAGTGAGCAGCGCAGGTAAAGCAGACTTAAGATAGCGGCTCTGCCGCGCTCAGTCTTTGTCTGCATGTGTGTGTGTGTGTAAACTACTCGAGCACTCTTACGCTCTCCCTCTCTCATATTCGTTTGCGCTGCTTGTGGTTTGCGTGGCCGAAGAAAAACATTTTCGCAATTGTCGTCGCGAGAGCGCGTCTCAGTGTGCATGTGTAGGTGTTGGACTCTGGCTCGCCGCTGCTGCCGTGAGCTTTGCCTGATCGCGCCTCTGTCTACAGTGTCAGTCCACTTTTGGCTCTCGTACCGTGCAGTCTGCAAGCGAAAAAGTTAATGCCGCGCGTCACGTGTCTGTGTGTCTAGCTGGTGTGTATACGTGTGTGTGTGCTTGTGTGTGCTAGTGAGCGAGCACACACTGCAGTTCATTTAATGAAAATTAATATAAAAAAAAAATAATAATTATTTAATTTTCTATTCTCTGTTTACATTCGGTTCAATAATTGATGAGAACGACAACTCTTAACAGTTTATGTACGTGTGTGTGTGTGTGTTCTGTGTAATGTGAAGCAACGGCGAACATCACGCGTTGCGCTAGCAAACAAAAGNTGCAACAACAACAACTGCAACAACAGCGGCCGCAACACGAAACGGCATATTAAGCACACAACAGCGCGGCGTGTAAAATGTGCCTGAAAAAAAATTACAAAATTCAGCAAACATAAACAAAATGCATAAACCCAAAAAATTAATATAATAAAATAAAAAAAAAAGAAATTATTACTGCAGTGCAGCCTTCAACGTGCACATTTCTTCCGCTTACAATGAAACTGCGCTTGCTGTTGCTCTTCTTCTTCTTTGACTTCTTCATTTGCTGTTGCTGCCCACCGCACTAGCGGGTGGCAAGAAGCTTCTGTTGCTGCTGCTGCTGCTGCTGCTGCTGCTTCTTCTGTGTTTGCCAACTCCATCTTGTGCTTTGAGGCCAACAAGTTTTGCTCAAGCTTTTTTTTTTCGTCGTCGTCGTCGTCGGCGCACAATCCACATTTTCCTAAGGCAGACCAGTTTTTGGCGGCTGCATTTTGCCATTTTCCGCGCTTCAACAGCAACTGGCTGCCAGCTCGACGAAGAAGACGAAGACGAGGCAGAGGCAGAGGCGGAGCACTGGCTGAGAGCAGCTGCCGCCGCCCCATTGGCAGTTGCACTTGGGAAAACTCTTCCCAGCCATATAAAGCAGCACACATATTTGCACAGAGCCCCCATAACAAAGGCCAGTACGTGTTTTGGATTATTTTAATTGGCGCCAGACGCGAGACATGTTCAGGAAAAAATAATACAGAAAAAAACTAAGAAGCAGTAGAAGAAGCACCCAAAGTGATGCACAATGAAAACTATTTGCTTTGGGTCAGTTTTATTTTTTCTTTTTTGACTGGACCAAAAGCTAGCACAGACATGTAGAGCTGATAAAACGGTACAAAAGTCAACAAAGAAGAAGTCGGTGACATAACCGAGTGTAAAAATTAGAGTGAAAAAGCCATTGCGGGTGCTTCGTTTTTTGGATAATGAAAGAACTGCGCCAAACATGTGCAGCGGCAGATTTGCTGCCCAACTTGTTAGCCAAAAAGTAGGCTAAAAATTTGCATTCCACTTTTGTGGAACAAAGGCTATGAAAAATGCATGGAAACAAACTCATTTTTCAATAAGAATAATTCAATCTTTAACTTCAATTCCAATTTAAAAATTTTAGAAAAGTTTTCTATGAAAAAAAAAGTTTACTAATTTACAAAAATTATTATTACTGAAATCCCTAAATTGCTTTAAAAAAACTAAAAATTTTTTAAAACAATGAAATATTTTTCGATTTATTCTTGGTATATAGTTCATACATTTATTGTACATAGATATTTCCACAATTTCATATTCTTTTATTCAAAAAAATATTCATTAAAATAGTAACTTGTTTATCTTAAATAGTTCTTAGAATGTGCTGATTTACCATGATTATATAGAAAAATGTTTTTATTTAAGTGAACATTGCCTCTATTTATTTACATTTGAATTCTTCAACTCGTTAAGATCTAATTAAACCCGGAACATGTTCCCTACCTAATCTTTACGCTACAAAATTTTGCTTGATAAACTCTTCAAATTTTTTTTTTTGGCGCATTTTATAGCCAAGTGGAAAAGTTTACATGCAGCTTAACACAGAGCTTACGATAAACTTTGTCTGATAAAAAAATTCTTACAGAATCAGTTGAAATCCCCGCCGAAAAGCGAAAAAGTGAGCGCAGCAGGGTATAGAGTTTGGAGTTGCAACGGATTGGGGCAACGAAAACAGAAATCAGAAATCAGAATCGGAATCGGAATTCGATGTGACGACTTATCAACAGTCACAAAGCCAAGCGGGTGGCAGACGCGGCTCGCATAGCAACAACAACAACAAATACTACAAAAGAATTTCAAAACAAACTTGTTTGCTTTAGTGCGCGCGTGGGGGGAAGGCGACACGAGGGGGCTGTTGCTGTTCGATGGGTTCAATACACTGCACAGACAGACAGACAGACAGACGGACAGACTCGCTCCGAAAATGTGTGCGTGAGAGATTGATTGAATTATAAGTTGAGCTACAACAGACGATCGGCGATTCAATTAAAAGCAAAAACATTATTGCATGCAGCGACCTTGCCATGTATCTGTATCTGACGGATGCGTGCGATACATGTATGTATGTATCTGTGCTGCTCCTAGCTTTAGCTCCATTTCAAGCTCCATTCGCAACCAGTTTGTGTGTGTTTTTTTTGCTGTGCACTCTTTTATCTTATCATCCCCACTGGCTAAGTCGAATTTTAATCTTATCTGTCAGAACTAAGTAGTGCAAACAGCAGAAATAACAAACGAACGAACATCAACCCAGCAATTCAAGTATTTCAAGTGCGTTTCGCCTCTTCCCATTGTCATTGTAAATTGCTCAGATACAAAAAAACAACAGACAAAAAAAAAAGAATCGCTGTTGATTTCCTTGAAAGTACATATCGTTCATATATTTTAGGGGTAATTTTCCCAAATAGTAACAAAAGAAATACAAAAACAATTTAACAAATTGCGCACAACACAATTTCTGCCCTAAATTACCGAACCAGTTAAGCAAATAGCAAACAGACGAGAGTTAAAACACACTGAATTACTGAAAGAGTTGAAAGTTCCTCAGAAATAACAATATCATCATGAATTTCTGATTATATGTGAATGTATAACACTTGTTGGGAACACGGTATATATACGATGTATTTTTATGACCATGCTGAGAAATTGTAGAATTTTAGGTAAACTATTTTAGAGATTTATATATTATTATATATTTTGTTACAAATTTAATTGAGAATAGCATAAACAGGAAGTTTAAAACATAGAATTTTTGTAGAACTTTCGTTGAATATTTTTTTCATATTTAACGAATATTATTTTGCTACACTTTAAATTGTAGATTTTTATTACATTTTCTTCAGATAATCGAAATATTAAATGAACTTATATATTAATTATTTAGTTCATTTGTTTGGTGAAGTACTTCAGTTTGAAAATTGTATTTATTTGTATTTATTCTATAACTTTCTTTGAATATTTTTTTGCATATTTAACGAATTTTATTCATCATATTAAAAATTGTATTATGTTCAAGAAACAATTTAGTTAGTAATATAATTTATTTACATTTTCTTCAGATTATCTATATATCAAATGAACTATATAAATTATTTAGGTTATATATTTGCTGAAATACTTCATTTTCAAAATTGTATTTATTTATATTTTTTCTAGAACTTTCTTTGAATATTTTTTGCATATTTGACGAATTTTATTCTGTTACACTTCATATTCAAAATTGCCTTATGTTCAAGAAACAATTTAGTTAGTCATATAATAAAGTTACATTTTCTTTAGATAATCTAAATATTATTTGAACTCATATATAAATTGTACTTCAGTTTCAAAATTGTATTTATTTATATTTTTGCAGAACTTTAGTTGAATATTTTTTGCTTATTTGACGAACCTTTAAATTGAAGATTGATTAAAACAATTCATTTGTAATTTTTTTTACATTTTCTGCAGATTATCTAAAAATTAAATGTTTAAAAAATTGTATTTATATTCTGAAATTCCTCAGTTGTTGTTGCTCAGTTTGATAAGATACAAAAGTTTTAAGTCACACGCAATCTGTCTGTTCTTTCCTTTTGCTAATTTGATGTGTTGCTAGATAAAATTGTTGCAAATATTTTGTTTTTTTATAAATACATACTTTTTCTATATATATCTATATAAATTATACACAATTTCTTAAAGCAAAAGTTTAGTCATTAAAATTTTGTAGTTAAAAGTATTCTTTAACGAGATCGCATTTTAATTATGACTTATTTTAAAAATGCACCTTAGACGCGCTCTCTCTCTCTCTCTCTCTCACTCCCTCTCTCTCTTTTTTTTTTCTCCCGTTACGTTGCACGTTTTACAATTGGTATTTACTTGGCCAAAGTGCTTGGAATGTGCTGTGCAAATATTTGTGGCACACAGATACACACACACTTACTAAATATATTTAGAGTGTATCTCTCTGTTTTTTTTATTATTTTGCTAACTGAAAATGGTGCACGCTCCGCTCAGGTGATAAGCTAAACGCGACGACCTTGCCAAAAGCGACCTTCACATCCTGCCCGCTGTGCGGAAGCAGCAAATGCGAGAACAATGCGCAAAGGCTGTGCGGGTGTATCCGAAAAATGTATCTGAAATCTAAACTCAGAGCTAGGTAGCTAAAACCTAAACCAAAGCTGAGGCTGAGCTGTTGACAGGGCCAGAAAACTGAGAAGAAGAAGAAGAAAAAACAACATAGAAATTGTTGAGACTAAAATGAGATGAGTTTTTGTTGAAGCTGCTTGCGGCTCGTTGCGGCCGCTTGTGGCATTGAGTATGAATAATGCCAGGCTAAATATTTGTGTGTGTGTTTGTGCGGGTGTTGTTGTTGTTGGTTGCTACCAAGAAGCGCGCTTGGGAATCGCATAGTTATTTTTTGTTTTTGTCGCCATTTTATTTGCGCTGCAAGCGAAGCGCGGCGAGCACTAAAGAAGACGTTGAACTTGCCACAAGCGTTGCCTGCAATTGCAATTGCGCTGCAACAATTGTTGATTGTTGTTGTTGTTGTTGCTGTTGTTGGGAGCCCTTTTTTTTGTAGCTCTTGTTGGGTTTTTCTTTGCTGTTTTTTGCTGTTGCGGAAATCCAGCGAACGAATTAAATTTAATTGTAAATTTATGCGTCTTGTTGGTGTTGTTGTTGCTGTTTGGCGCTGTGTGAATCTGCCAGCGCCATGCGATCTTCACCTTTGTCAGCTGCCGCTGCACACTACCTGTGTGTGAGAATTGACAAAAATTATAATGAATCGCAGCAGGGCTAAAAACCTGGCAGCCAAATTCAACACACACACAGCTTAGTGCTCAAAGCCAGGTAAAAGTTAATCACAACATAAGCGGGCAGGTAAAACAGTTTCATTCATGTTGCTGCAGTTGTTGCTGTTGTTGTTGTTGTTGTTGTTGTCAAGCACTTTGTTACGCTTGTTAGTAGCTGACACTACAGCAATTTGAGCGGAATTTATGACAGTCACAGTTCAGGGACAGCTCTCTTTATCACACATTTCAATCTTTGACAACTCTTTTTTTGCAACCGGCTACAACTCTGGCCGGACGGCAGCATAGCTGAACAAAAAACAGAAATATCTGCTGCTGCTGATAAGCAGCATTGAATTGACACGGTTGCTGCTAACTCGACAAAGTCGGGGATTTAACTACTTATGAGAAATCGCTGAGCTGCTGTGCATAAAGATAATTTCACGGTTTATTCTTGGTGCAGAAATAGCTAAAAAAATTATAAATAATTTTATACAAGTTTTGTTTACCAATCAATCAAAAAATGTGCCTAAAGATCATTTCTTTCAACAGTATTTAAAGAAATATATATTGTTATAATTGTGTGCTGTACAATAAAATTTTGTTTAATTTAAAGAAAACATTTCCGGTTCGCGATTTTACTTGAAATTCACAAGAATTTATACAGAAAGCTGAACAACTGACAACTTTTTATACAGAAATTTTAACTTTAATTGTACAAAAGACATTGACATGCATTCGAAATTATAGAACTATATTCAAAAATAAGATAATTGAGTTTTTAAACTATATTTTACATATATTTTTCATATAAAATATATAGATAGATAGTTGGTAAAGGAACTATATAAATTTATGAATTTATTTGACAGTAAAATTTTACTTATTCAATTTGTAAACAAGATTTGATTTTTAAAAAGTATACTAAATGTTTTCTTATTTTAAAATATATACTTCAAATCTTGATCTGTTTTTCTTTCAAAAGTCGAACTCTTATTTTTAAAAATTTGTATAAATACTACTTATTCCCATCTATTTAATAGATATGACACAATTTGCAATATAAACAATATAAATTAATGAATTTGTGCGACAGTAAAATTTTAGTTATTCGATTTCTAAACAAAATTTGATTATTGATTTGATTTAAAAAGTAAATATTAAATATTTTTTTATTTTAAAATATAATTTCGCTCTGTATTTTTCTACCAAAATTTTACGCTCAATATTAAAAATATTTATTAATACTACTTATTCCTATCTATTTAATAGTTATGCCAAATTTTGCAACTAAAAAATGATTCATTCTTTCTCACTTCACATATTTTGAAATAGATTTTGTTTTCTGTCTCTGCATGTAACCATAAATATTATATTTAAATTGATCCATTAAAAATTCCGCTTAAAGATTGAGAATCTTAATTGTGAATAATAGAGACATGATCACAATCTCTCACGGCTGGTTCTTGTTTCCCACAGTAAATACCATAGAGCGTGCACGCATATTTAAATCAATCTATTATAAAAATTTCCTGTTTAGGATCGACAATCACACACACATAGACTGGAAAGTGATCGTTCGTTTCACTCATCTTGTAACACACTCGCCGTCATCTGATTAGTGCCGCAGCAGCCTGTTTTTGACCTCGGCTGTGTTGGAATTTATTGGACAACTGATATCATAAGCAGCGTTGTTGGCATAAACTCGTTCTGTTGGGTGTGCCTGGTGTGTGTGTGTGTGTGTGTCGTGGGGTGGCAACAGTCGCTGGTGGGTTTTCTTGAGTCTGGGAATTGGGCACTGTGCCCATTTCGTTGGCGCCACCATTTAGCCATGTTTTTCCGCATTTTTCCGACAAAAAAAAAACTGTCATTTTGCATTTCGCACGTCGATTTCGACCAAAAGCTGACCACAGCCCAGCAAAGGTGTCTAATTTCGCTTTACCAAAAAAAAAAAAACAATAAAAAAAGAAAAGCAGACAACAACAACAACAATAACAACAAGCTGTCGTCTAGTGGCCAAAAATCGGCTCCATTAGTGCTACAAAAATTGCCAGCGGCAGAAGTTCCGCTCTGCTCCTTGGGGCCATAATTAACGTATTTCTTGGCTGCTGCTGAAAAAAAAAAAACAAAAATAGATTTCGTTGTCTGTTTTGGGCAGCAGCTTTCACACACACACGCAGAGCAATGCCGCTGGCGACAGGAGCCGCTGCCGACGCAGTCAGGCAGCGATTGCAATGTCATTGCACTTAGCCAGGCTAGGCAGGCAGTTTTAGCCAGGCTAGCTGCGGCACTCAGCCAGGCACTCGTATGCCGCAGATTTATCTGCGCCGTCGCGTACTTTGCCCCCTCAAACAGGCTTCTTTCTTAGCCATCTATCTGGGCCCAGGCCCAAGCCCAGCCCAGCCTAGCCTGGAAGTTTATTTTGTTGTTTTTTATTTTTGTCAACGGTGCCTTAGAATCCAGTTTCTTTGCTGGCAGCAGCATATTTGCCAAGCGGTTCCAGTTCTTGGGCAGGCTCATAATTATGCATTAAACACTTGAAAGGAAGTTTTACGGTGCAGTTGGCTGGCATTAATGGCCAGCAATTTGCATAGAAACCATATAGACAAGATGGGCGCCCATTTGACATGGCCGGGCCAAATGACCAGTTGACATTTGCATACGCTAACCAAAAGGGGGGAGGGAGGGAGGGGGGAGCGGTGTTATAGACGGAACTGTTTGCTGCTGTGCGTGGGCAACGAAACGTAACCAAAATGCAGTCGGCAAACAAATCGCATTTGAAAGCTATATATACTATATATATAAACTTGTTTATTGGCTTAAAGTGTGGGGGAAGGGGTGCCTGCCCTCTTGGGTCAATGTTATGTAAACCTGGTTCACTTTTTACACAAATGCATCACAACAAATACATAATAAGCGGCATATTACACAAAAACCCAAATAACTCAGCAACAGCAGCAACAGCAACAGCAACAACTACAACAATAAATAACTTGGCCAAAGCAATCGATTCAATTTGTTGCCCCTCTCTCTCTCGCTTTATCTGTTTTGCTTTGGCAGCTGCCAGAGTCTTCGGACTGCATTCCAGAGATGCGCAACAGTCAACGATAAGAAAAAGTGCAACAGCAAAAAAAAGTATACAAATAAATAAACAAAAAATAAATGTCGCCAGACTAAATGAGAAATAATAATTTAACAAAAAAAATAAAAGTGAAATGTGTCTTGCATAATGTTATTTTTTTTTTTGTGATTTGTGTGCCATTATTTATTTATATTATTTATTATTTCTTTATTGTTTGTTTTTGGAATCGCGTGCTCTTTTCTTAGAGTCGCCAAAATGCTGGCAACAAGGTGTTAAAACAATTTCAACATCAGCAACATAATAATCATAATAGTAATAATCGCTGCAACAAAACACACAAAACAAATTCCCAAACGAGACGCAACTAAAAAAAACTTCCAAAATCCCAGCAGCAATTACTTAAATGAAAATGCGAAATCATAAAGAAAACGGAAATCATCAGCAGAGCTCAGCCACAACGACAACAACAACAACAGCAGCAGCAACAACAACAGCAACGATGGCAACAGCAACGTTGGCGACAATGCCACTGGATAGCCCCAAAATGGACAACACCAATGGCAACGGCAACGGGCAAACGGCGGATAAACTGTCTGTGTCCAAGTTGTTGCTGCCCGCACTCAAGAACGCCGCAAAGGATGCAATTCAGACGCAGTCGCAGTCGCAACGACGGCAACAGCAATTCACGCCCCTCGCCGTATCGGATGCGGCGAGCAATGCCAGCTTCAGTTCCGCATCGGTCGCCGGCTCCATACAGGTAAGCTAGCCAAAACTCCAAACTTTAGCCAAAAAAAAAAAAAAACTCACATTGAAAGCACACAAAAAAAAATACCAAAAAATTGTTTAAGAACTGTGTGAAACATATGCTAGACTAATGTGATGCCCTGTAATTGATATGAGTGCATTTTTGAATTTGTGGAACATATTTTTTTTATAATTGTTTACTTTGCTATTTCTCGATAATCTGAAATCGAATTGAAGCAGCTGAAAACAAAATTTAAAATCGAATTAAATTTTTTAAATTCTTCTGAAAACTTACTAAAAGAAAAGTCGTCAACTAAATCAATATAATAACGATTCCTTCTTCCGCATATAATATGTATATTAACTTCTATTTTGGCATACCCTTTACGCAAACATTTGCAGGGTATAGCCAACCGAATAAGACTTTGCCAACCGGTTTGGCGCTGCCGGCTCTTCTCGTCGTGTGTCTGCGTTTGTTTCTGTTTCTGTTTCGGTTTTTTTTTATGATTCTTGTTAATAAATCCTCAAAGCGCGCAGAATTCCAATCGCAGCGACGCTGACTCACGCTGGCCCACAGTTCCAGTCTCCGGTCTCCGGTCTACGGTCCCAGCCGCAACAGAAAAAGTGAAGGCTTAAAACAAACAGAAACTCAACTTCGATCGTCGTTCGATGTCGATTTACATGGCCGGCAAAATACAACAAAAAAAAAAATGAGAAAAAAAAAATATGCACAGCAAGCGGAAAATAAATTTATAATTTTTTTTTCTTTCATTTGTTTTCTGCTTCTTTTGTTGCTGCGGCCCACGCACAGTGGGTCGGAATTTGTTGAGGCTCGGCCTGCAGTGACACCGCCGCTGCAGGTTCCTAATTGAATTATGGGGCTGACCTCCATTTGCGTGTTGCCTAACCCGATCGATGCTGCTCGGTTTTCGTTTTCGAAATCAAGATACTGTGTCACTCAGGCGACAAAACGGTACTTTTGATTGTATTTTTACTGTGGAGGAACTCGGAGGAACTCGGGCAACCGAGTGGCTCATCGAACTGCGAATTATTCGCATGTCTCATGCAAAGAATCAGAGAGCGGGTTTTTTTTTTAAGGAGACAATGAATGAAATTTTGATTTTAACTTCGGTTTGTCAATGGATGCGCACTTTCTTTAAGGATTGAAAAACTTTTCATTCTTCTGCTCTTTTTTTGTTAGCCAAAACAAAGACATAATTTAATATCAGAAAAAACAATTTATTATTATAGATTTATTCTGCATTTAAATAAATATAATTTTCGTTTTTTCATTGCAATATTTATTAAAATTGATTTTATTTAACTTTTTTTTATTTATTTTAATATTTTTTAAAAATGATTTTATTTAATATTTATTAATCTATAAATTCTCCAGTTGATATCATCTGTAAAAAAGCTTTAAAACCTTTTTCTTTTTTTTTTTGGCTAAAATAATATTTATTTTTAGAAATTCGATTATAACGCACATTCTTCAGCTTCTATAGAATTTCGCCCTCCACTACTTCACACACTCACACACACACACACACACAAATATTTATGTATATTTATGTTTCCTAGCAGCAATTCCATTTGATATAGTTCTATATGCCCGTCACCCATTAACCTTAACTGAATTACAAGTTTATTGTAAGCCAGGTACGCATAATGATCATTATGTCGTGGCTCATAATGATCGATGGCACAATGAAAATGGATTGCTTTTGCTTCTAAATGCAAAATAATTTACCAAATTAACGGTACCATTATCAACAGCGACGATCCGATCAATCAAAGTGAATCCGATCAATTAAATACCGCCTCGAAGCGTTGCACGAAGCAGCAAACGAGAGAGAGAGAGAGACAGAAAGAGAGTGAGTGAGAGCACAAAGAAAATGGGTTATGAACAAACAACAGAGCAAAATAGTGAAACAGAAGAGAGAATAGAACAGCTTGAGAGAAATGCGATGAGGTGAATGTCTATCGGTTTGGGGCACTTTAAAGCTATGTGAATTGGAACACAACAACAACAACAACAGCAACAGCAACGACCTTATCACTGTGCAATGTACATAACCTCAAACTACAGCTGTTATTCTAGTTCTTATTCGTATACTGCTGCTGCTGCTGCTGCTTCTTCTTTTGTTGTTTGGGGTTGAGGGGGGGCGCTTTGATTAATCATCATCTTTGCATGTTGGCCAGAACTTTGCTTTGCGGATTTTGGACTTGGTCCGAACGTTTCATCGATCGTCTTCGATAGTCGATTCTCGATTGGCAGGTTATTGAACCGTTCGAAGCGCCGCGGGTTTTGCGCGAGTATTTGTAACATTTTTCTGTTTTTTTTTTTTTGTTCTCCACAACGATTTTTTCTTATCTTTATTTTTGTTTTTTTTTTTTTTTCTGTAACGTTCTATGAGCGAACGCTAATTGCTGTATGGCCGTTGCGGCGCATGCTTTAGTTCCAGTTATTAGACATGACTCCATCTGCCAAAGCACCACCACAATATCCATTGATGGTGGTCCGGGGAGGCGAACGGACGGCAGGCCCATCTGCATCTTTCTAGCTTTGGCTTAGAACAAGTTTTGGGGCGATTTTTGCATCGATTAGGCGCATTCCACGAGCGTCGCCTTGTTGTGGGCGTGGCCAGCAGATTGCGGCAGACGACGACGCAAGCCTTGGCTATTTATAGCTGCAATCAAATTAATTGCAGCCACGCCCACTTGCAGCGCTGACAAAACACAACTGTAATGCAGCCCAGCTTGACGAAGGTCGCTTGGCTTTTTTTTTTGTGTCTAGTTTTTTTTTTGTCTTCTCTTCTTTGCTTTCAGATTTCCACAGAAATAAATGCATTATACAAAATATTTTGGCTTTAGATGTAAGAGTTGCCTCTTTTAATGTTTTTGGTATTGTTGTTGTTGTTATTATTTTCTGTCGAATCAGCCAAAACACTTGACGCTGCACTGGAATTGGGGGTTTTTTTCCATTTGGGCCCCTCATAATGTAAAGTTCAAGTGGCCAACGTGAAATATTTGGTTTGTAGAGCTGGCAAGCTGGAGCCCACAGTTGATCAGTTGGCCAAGCCGGTGTGTTGTGTTAGCCATGGCTCTTAATTGCCGCTTCATTTCCGTGAACTGTTCGCTTTCGTTTTGCCCACGGAAATGATCACATATTTTGCCAAAGAGATCGACAAACAGTTCCCGAGCGAGTTCAGCTCAGCATAGTTTAGCGCGCCATTGTTGCGCAATTAGGGCGGCCTCAAGCTAACGCCTCCTTTTTTGGATACCCTGTAAACAATACGCGGTATACCGGAGTTAAATTATACGGTTTATGTGGAAGTTTTCATGGTTATTCAAAGGTAATGCTAATGCTAAAGATATCTAACTTTGAATTTGATTGTGCAATTTTCTTGAAAAACATTTGTAAAATTTTTATAAAAAAAACATCAAAAACTCACATTTTTTCATTTATTTTTGAATTCTTAGAAAAGTTTATCTTTAATCTTTAAAAAATTCATCATGGAAAGATATTTATGAATATATTAACTATCAGTTATGTTATTTTAAAAATACTGTTAAAAATATACTGCAAAAATAGGCGCACTTATAATTCTCAAATAGTTTAAACACTTTTTTAGCTATTTTGCTTAATTCATAAGAATCAAAATACCTTTTTTTCTAAAACTTCTTCAAAACTTTTGTTGCCAACCATTTAATGTTGTTTTCATTGCTGTTAAAGATTCGAACAAGAACTTTGTAATAAATATCACATTGCTTCTTAACTGCTTTTAGGGTATGCATTGCGCATTGTCCTCTTAATGTTTTTTTTTTTTTGCCTGTTGCTTTCTTTCTCGTTCGCTGTTTCATTTTCATTTCCAATGCTCAAGCACAAAACTCTTAACGCTCATTAGTTTTCTAATTTTGCCGTCGAACTCGTTTCTCACACACGACGCGCGGTCTCTGCAATTAATTAATGCCAACCAACAGCAACAGCAACAAAAATACCAGCAACAAGAACAGCAACAATGCCGCCAGTGAGCGCTAAATTCTAGCCAGATTCCAGCTAAATTGTTTGCGCCGTCTTTGAACTTGCGCCGCCTTCCAGCTGGAAACCTGGAGAACCAAAGAACTGGCTCTTGTTGTTGTTAAGCTGCTGTTGGCCAACCGTCAATGCTTTGCATTTTTTCAACAGAAATTATAACAAATAATTGCAACGCTCAGAGGTGGAGGGGCGCAACGAGCTGGCATGCTTGACAGGCGACAGGTGCAAGAGTTTCACCTTTTGCATTGTTTAAGGCCAACAGCAGCAGCAGCAACAGCAGCAGCAGCAGCTCCCCAGGCCTGCACTTTGGCCATGGGCATTTCTTTATGATCTTTTGGCTTGTTAATTAATTAACCGGCCAAGTGAAAATGCATTTGGCCAAGTGCCGTTGGCCGCAGAAGATCTTCTACACATATTCGTTGACTTTGCCACGCATCGATTTCATTTTTGCTGTTGTTTTAGCTGTTTTTCTTTTTTGTTTCGTGTAATGGCTAGTTCTGAACCCACACGAGAAAATTTCACTTTTGTTCAGACAAAGCGACATTCGAGCCACGAAAATTTTGAGGTCACAAGAAAGACTCGTTCCCATTGCCAGGCTTGGCGGGCGCCTGCTCCAAAAGCAGGCGGGGAGGCTGCCGCAGCAACAGTTGTTGCTGTTGTTGTTGTTGTTGCTGTTGTTGTTGTTGCTGTTGTCTTGACTCCATTGAAATTCTTGAGCTGCTGCTGCCAACCGCAAATGAACTGCGTGCATGTTGTTGACTCCTCCTCCTCCTCCGCCTCCGCCTCTGCCCCTCGTCGGCTATCTGTAATTTAATGCCAACTTAGAAGCTTTCAGCCTGCATTGCGTCTTCGGGCCACGCAAAAATTCCTTAGGCCCGGACAGCTGCCCTTGCGAAAAACAAAACAAGCAACAATGCTCTAGTTGAGCGGCATTGGCGTGAAAATACCCTATACTAAAAATATACAAAAATATATAAAAATTACTTTATTGCAAAGGAATACTTTATTCAAATATTTTAATTCTTTTCAATAATATCCAAGAATCTAAATTCCTCTTTTGATGTGTCTAGTTAGTTAATATCTCTTAGTTCTGGTTTGCCTTCTTTTGCTATCCATTATACCCTTTACATGCTCAGTATTTGCAGGGTATATAAATATGCAAACTTTCGATCCAGTTGCAATCCCATGTGACAGACATCGGAGACCTCAAGACATGATCTGCCATTTTGAGGCAGCAGCTGCCAGCCAGTTGTTGTTGTTGTTGTTGTTGTTGTTGTTGTTGTTATTATTGTTGGGCCATTGATTTTGTGTGTTGTCATCGGCTTGATGAGTCGAACGACAGCTGCCCAGTGTCCGTCCAAAGAAAAGTGAAAATCTGCGCTTTCTAATTACGCGCAGTTGCGGCAGCTGTGGCAAGTTCTTGCCAGCCGAAGCGTGCATAATTAAGGGTCTGGCAACCTGTTGGCTCTCGGCTAATTATGGCTAATATACATGACGCTGCAACCATTTGATATGCAACGAAAAAAGTACAAGAATCAAAAGCAAACAACTAAAGAAGTCTCTAGTCTAAGTAGCGGTCCAACTAGGAGATACCCTGCACACTGCGTTCGGTCTTTATAAACATTTCAACCTGTTTGCATTAAAAACTACATTTTTGATATTCTTCGAAACTAAATGTTTGATCGTTATGAAATTTACATAAGTTATTAACAGTATTGAAATGTATTTAGAAAACAATTTTCAAGTTCGTAGTTATTGATTTGCGGTTTATTAATATTGGGGATGGGGGGATTGGAGGAAGGTATCAATAATCCGGAGTAGTCCAAATTTGTAACTGCTTTACAAAAAAATAACGCTCTAAATTTTGTTGCCTTTAACTCGTAAGATGTTAAGAAAACCAAAGATGGAAATCGATATTTATCGATCATTATAAAACGGAGCAATATACCGATTAGTGAGTCGAAGACCACTTTTCAAGCTTTTGCTGTTTCCGAAAACGTTGCGTTCAAACAGACGACCAGATACAAAGACAGACAAACGGACAGAGCCTAATCAACCTAGCTCATTGTTCTGATCAAGAATATACAGACTTTATGCTGCCGACTGCCTGTTACATACATTTACATAAAACCAATCTACCCCCTTTTTAGCCATTTTTCAATGGGTTCAGGGTATGCGTCTGCGCTTGGCTGGGCGCTGGGCATGTCTGGGCATCATGACCTTCAGGCGGTGCGGTGCGGGGTGGAACGGCACGGAACGGTAGAAGTTTGCCAGCATATTGGCATGGACATGCTAAAGTGGAGCTGCTGCTGCTGCTGCTGGAAACGGGTTGGCTGGCTTGGTCGCTGCTAGTTTGTTTTCGCATGGCTATTTATTTGTTCTTGGCATGCTCCTTGGCCTGCCCGCCAGTTGATTGCCGAGCTGCGAAGCTGGCAGAGCGCTTGCGTTCTTATTGCCTGCACGCCTCAAACTTATCACTGGCCATAAATCTTGTCCCGCATACCAGAGCCAGCCAGCCAAACAGACAGACAGACAGAGAGACCGCGGGCCGGATCCGCAGAGAGACAACAACTGGTTGCCATGCCATGACCATTACCAGCTCCAGCTCCAGCGGCGGGTTATTAATTCGCACAATGCAGCTGCCAACGGGGTCAAGGATGCAGTCAGTCAGTCAGTCAACGGCTGCCAACTGACCCCAACTGGGCGCTAATGAGTCTCTCCAGTTTGCGCAATTCGCTGACGCATCCTGCCAAAAAACACAAAAAAACCAAAACTGATTACCAATCGGGCCAAGTGGCGTCGTTAAGTCACAAAGATTTACTTTCATTTAACACGGCGCACTAAAAGGGTTGCCAGCTGCCACTTGACAGCTGGCGAAAGGCAGCAGGCGGCCGCTTTTGGGCCGCTTTGTTGCTGCGAAAGTGTGAAGCCGCCGAATGGAATCCGTTTTGTGATTTGCCGGAGTTCAAGTCATCGTCTGTCGCCGCTTTGGGTTAACAGCGAAAGAAATCGGTTTTGAGTTTTGATCGGTTCGCAACAAAAGAACCAACAAAATGCAGCGAAAGCCCAATTACCCAAATTCAGAAGCTACAGCAAATTGCTAAATCCAATTAATAGTTAAGTAAATTTGACAGGTCCTGAACAGACAATTTGTTGTGGCTTAAAAACAAGCGCAGAATTGTTTGGTTTTTAGAATTTTTTTAACAAAACAAAAAAGTAAAAGTAAAAAAATTGCAAATTTAATCTTTATTCGCGTGCTAACTTCAGCCTGATTGTTTCTAAATTTTCGTAAACAGCAAAGTGAGCAGAGTGATAATTTGGCAAAACGATTCTGAAACTGATCAGCAGACTGGCTGAGTGACTGACGCGTCGTCGTTTGTTTGGTTTCGTGCTTTTGCCAAATTCAAATCCAAATCCAAATCGTGGCACGATCGCGCCTAAGTTGCCAGCTCAGACTCAGAGCTGCAACTAAAAGCTGAAGCTGAAGCTGAATCTGAAGCTGAATCTGAATTTCAAGCTGAAGCTGGCCACGTTGCGGCTGACACGTTTGCTCGCATTTTGATTGCAATTTCTTTTTTTTGCTGTTTGGCCGGGGCGCGTTTTCTTCTCGCTGACTCCATTAAAGAG
The DNA here is from genome assembly GCA_004143765.1 of Drosophila melanica. Taxonomy (NCBI): domain Eukaryota; kingdom Metazoa; phylum Arthropoda; class Insecta; order Diptera; family Drosophilidae; genus Drosophila; species Drosophila melanica. The sequence continues at coordinate 20,017 of SCDT01001232.1, forward strand.
TCAAATTCGTGTTGGCCATTAAAACGCCAGCGACAATGGGAAAACGCAAATCAAAAGCAAACGTACAAAAAATTTCCTCACGAATAACAACAACAACACCATACGATGATGATCATGATCATGATGATCATGGTGATGCGACCGAACCAGAAGGAAAATTCAAGGAGAAACTTTTTGTTGATCAAAGTTGCTAAAGTTAGCTTTTTTTTTCGATTTTCAATCAGTTGTTGTTGTTGCAGTTTGACACACAAACAAAAAAAAAATTGGCGCGGTTGGTTTTTTTTTGTATATTTTCTGCATTCTGAATGCACATTCCGCCAAATATTTTTTCACATCATGTGACAGCTTGGCAGACACACACACACACACAAGTGTGTGTGAGCTGCAATCAAAATAAAGCAAAAGTCAAGTTGCCAACGCGTAGGCGGTTTTATTTGCTGTCTGCCCAAAGCGCTCCCCTTCCCCTGCCCTCTGATTTTGTTCCGCCTGTCTTATCAGGCGTATTTTTATTTATTTCATTTTTGTTGTTGTTGTTGTTGTTGTGCTGCACTCCGCGACAAATAAGCGGCCGACAATTGAATTTGCTTTCGGAATTCCGTTCTGTTTTGACCCGCTGACTTTGAGTGGGTGACTCAGTTGCTGACGTCGCCAAACATATCAGCGAAATGTTGTATTTTTTTGTTATTTATTTAGTTATTTATTCATTTTTTTTTAAATAGTTGTTTTTGTTCTTTACGCTCTTTTCTTTGGCAATGAGCAATGTGTTGTCATTTTACGATTAATGCGAATTTCGAGCCGTCACATTCGCGCAAGCTTTAAAATTATGAATGAAATTTCACTTGGGTAACAAATTGAAACACGTTCTTAAGTTTCTTTGGTGTTTTCTCATTTGATTTGATGCCAGCTTATAGCCGCATCACTGCCCAATGACACTGATGCTGCGGCAGCAGGAAATCTTGTTGAAAGTGACATTAGCATAAAAACGTTGCGAGAGAGAAGCTCACTTTGCTGCTATTAACAGCTTGCGGCAGTCATTGCTCAGTGACACCAGCTGAAAGTGACATTAGCATTAGAATCTGTGCGAGAGAGAGAGAGAGAGAGCTGTAAAGCTGAAAGTGAAATGTTCTTAAGTTAAAAATAAGAACTTTTGGATTAGCTCGCACTACATAATGCTTATTCTCTTCAAACTTTAAAGCTCATTAAAGCTGGAAGCTTGATTAAATTTAACTGGATCTGTATCAAAAAAAAACTTTCTGAATAGTTCGCACTACATAATACTTATTCTCATCAAGCTTTAAAGCTCATTAAAGCTCTAAGATTTATTGAATTTAACTGAGTTTCTATCAAAATAGAGTTTTTATTCCCTTCAAGCCTTAAAGCTCATTAAATCTCTAAGAATCGTTGATATTAACTGAATTTTTATCAAAATAGAGTTTTTGGAATAGCTCACACCACATAATACTAATTCCCTTCAAGCTTTAAAGCTCATTAAAGCTTAAAGCTTGATTAAATTCAACCATGCTCCTAAATTGTTAATACTAACTCTATGATTAATATATTAAAGAATATTTTAAAAACTCAATAAGCAAACTAATTTCAATCGTCAAATATTTTTCTCATGATTAATTTTAATCAAATAATTTGACGCCACAGCAGCTCCATTATAGTGAAAATTAAATTTTTTGTGAAAGTTTTACAAATTTATAAAATTAATAAACTTAGCTTAATAAGTAATTGTTTCTAAGAGATATACTATCTATCCTAGACTATTTTTTATTGCTCATACGCACGGTGGCAACAAATGGCCAAATTGTGGACATTCTCTGCGCGTGTGTTGGCATCAAAGATAATCGAATTGGGCAGCAAATTTGTTGTTGCCGCTCGTTTCCCAGAGCGACTTTCAATAGTTTTCCAGAGCCTTAGGGCGCATGCTTAGCACTCCATCAAGTGATTTATTTAACACGCGCTCGATCCGGACGAAGGAGTGTACGGTGGGGCGAACGAGACTCGGCGAGCTGTGGTGACTGGGCACCATTAAGAAGCATCAACGGCCAGCGGCGCTCAGCTGCGTCCAGCTGTTGACCCACTGCACCAGTTTTAATACGCGCCCCGCCATTGATTTATTGTGCGAGACGTATCTGTATCTGTATCTGTATATATATTTGTATCTGTATCTGTAACTGTTACTCTAAGTTGAAGTTAACGTTCAACGTTGATGCTCATCCGGCGCAATTTCACATTAAGCCACACAGCTGTGTGGACGGATGGCTGGTTGGATGGATAATTATGGTGTTGCTCTATAGGAATAGGAATGGGAATAATGTAAAAGGGCCCAGTTGGCCCGTGGGACAGTTGCTGATTTAAATTCGTGTTAGAGAGACAAAATAATTACGGCAATTGGCCAAAACCAAAACGAAACGAAACTGACAAGCACGACGAACGTATAAGTGAGCGACTGACTGACTGACTGACTGACTGACTGACTAAATGAATCAACTTTGAAATTTGAGTTTTTGGTCTTGGGAACGTTCGAAGCCATTAAAATTCTTTTGCTAGCTGCAAATGCGATGCGCCGCCAGGCAAAACTCGCGGGGCTCTCAGCTCGATTTTCGGCTCATTGCCAGGCAGTTGACCCACAAATTTATTATGCTTTTTTATCGCTTGGCTGCTGCATTTCTGTGTGTCATATGATTTTTTTTTGTTATTGTTATTATAATTTATATATATATACGTATGTATAGATTTGCCATTAAGCCGCTAACAATTCTATGGCGCCAAAGTCAAAAAGACAATCAACAGCTGCCCACGTCGATGGCGGCGATTGCGCACCACACTGAACCACTGTGAACCACACAGTCGCAACCGGAGACGACGTTGACGTTGCCAGTCAAAGTCAGTCAAGTGGCTCAGAGGCTTGGTCGTAATGTTGCCTTTTTTTTTGGGGGGGGGGGGCTTTTATATGCATGAGTATTTACAATTCGATTTGGTTTTTTGAGAGCGCAGTGCAAACATTGAAATATTAAGTATACGTAGCGTGATTTGATTGAGCATTTGACACCAGGGCTGCCGTAAATGTTGATAGCTGGCGATTACGTATCTTTCTCAATTGCTATAATGATTTGAAAACGGTAAATAACTTGAACTTTATTGCATTGTTAACACTCTGCGGCAAATTTGACAACACTTTCAGCTGAAAATCTTGACCAAACACTTGAAAGTGTTCAACATGCGGAATAAAAAATATAAAATAGGTAAAAATTTGTAAAAAAAAAACAAATATTTTCTGATGTTTAGTTTTGTTTATAGATATGAAAATGTGTCACAAAATATTCAAATATTTAAATTTAATTTTGATTGAATTTATGATTATTTACTACAAATTTTTAGTGTATAAAATTACACTCATTTCATAAATGTAAATAAACTAAGATAATCCATTTGATTGGAAAACTAAACCTTTATATAGTAGCTATATAAGAGATACTTTAGATTATCTTTTATTATTGATTTTCTGCATATAAATATGCATATATATACAATATTTATTTTTTTTTTTATTTTTATTATAAACATTCAAAGACAAAGTGAGTGTTAACCAAAGTAAAAACTAAAATATTCATGTAAATATTTTTATCCACAAAACTAAACTCATAATAATTAGTATTTGATAGATTGAAATAGATATGTATTAGACAGTTTGATCCAACCCTCGCCAGTTAAATATATAGCCAGTCCCTGGGTGGGTTCAGTTACTTAATCCGGCTTATTATGGACGCTCTGTTTGGTTGCCTGCTGATTTGTTGAGCTGCCTGCGTCCAGTTTTATTTTGCGCTGCGATTATGTACGAGTAATTTTTGTGGATTTTTTTTGATTTTTTTTTATTGCTGTTTCTCCAGGTTTCTCAACATCGCACAAAAATTTCGTTTGGCTGCACTTCAAATGTGTTTCGTTGTTGTTGGCAATTTTGTTACCATTGGCAATAGCCGGATTGTTTGGCTTATCGCTTACATATATATACCTATATATCGCCAGCGATCGCGCTGCACTGTGCAACAATAATAATTTTCACTTAATTATCTAATGAGAGCGCGCACAGAGCAAACAAAAACAAAGAGCATTCGAGGTAGTCGTTTGAGTTTATTTGATTTTGCGATCATTTGCAAACTGATTTTAAGTCTCAGCGCGGCTTTTGACCCGCAGCGATGTGGACATAACTAATGATTAAATTGTTGAGAGCTGCAGTGAAATTTTTGCAGGCTCGCATTACGTATACGCAGCGTTATGCAAGTCAAGTTAATGAAAGACCACAGCAACATTTTAACTAAATTGTTTTTCTTTTCTTTTTATTTGCGGTTTCGCTCTTGCAGGATGACATGCAGTCGCCACCCACGCAACAGCAGCAACAGTTGCTGCCACAACAACAGCAGCAGCAGCAGCAACAGTCGCTGCAGCATTTGGATCAATGCGGTCTGACTCAGGCGGGCCTCGAGGAGTACAATATACGCGCCTCGTCCTACTACGATCAGACCACATTCCACCATCAGAAGCAGGCCTCCTATGCACAATCCGAGGGCTATCACAGCTATGTGTCCAGCTCGGATTCCACATCGGCGACGCCGTTCCTCGACAAGTGAGTGCTTTAATAGTTATTATGGTTAAGCGATTGCGAAACATGTTTTTCTGGCGACAATTATAAGTTTTATTTGCACACACATACGCAGATCAACATAAAAAAGTGATTAAATGTGATTCTTGGTAAGTCAAATAACAAGCGTCGCACATGAGCCATAAAAACACACACACACACAACCGAACTAGCTTAACTTTCAAGGTCTTGGCAAGAGACTCAAGTTGCTCTATTGTCAATGTTGTTGTTGTTGTTGTTTCATATGTTTTGAACTTGCCACCGCAAACAGCTTGAAGAGAGTTTTCGGCTGTCCGTCTGTCCGTTTTGTACTCATTGCTGTCTCATGTCTATCGCCATCGAAATGCGATTTTGAAGGCTAAGCTGAAATTCAAGTAATTACGGTCATACCTTTTTGTCTGGGGGCCTCCGTGTAGAAGGAAACGCCAAACATGACAACCACAAATTTGGATTTTATTTATATTTATACCCTGAACCCATTGAAAATGGGTAAAAAAGGGTATAATGGTTTTGTGCAAATGTATGTAACAGGCAGAAGGAAGCATCTCCGACCC